>CM052138.1:1201369-1257987 GCA_028454255.1 Halictus ligatus
CCTGGCCGGGGCTGGTTCCTTCGGGACGCCGGCTCCGAGCGGGGCACGAAGACTCCGGGAGCTGTGGGTGGACCGAGCTGGGGCTCGGGAAGCTCAATCCGAAGGCTCCAGGGATGGGGACACCGGGCGGGTCCCTCCGCCTTCCCCCCACAGGGCCGAGGTATGCGAAAAGCATTTTTCCATGGATAGAAAGTTGCTGTTGGCATGCGGGAGCAATAAAACATTTGGATGCCAGATTTGCCGTTTTGCTTGCGAAGGACGCCATACGATTTGCATCGAAACTATCGGTTAGTGTTTCACCTACCCAAGGGCAATTTTTGGTAGGATATTTTTCTACTGGTGCACCGTCCACATTTTTTAGGACAAATCATTGCAGCCATGAAAAATGTTATAGGTACTGTTAAAATTGAGTCATTTCATGCGAAATCAGACACTTTTCTGAGTAGTGTTTTGTGTTTCGTAAAAATTTGAATATGTTTTAATCTTCGATCACCTATCAATCGAATCTTAAAGGATTTTTTGAAACCGATGAAAATGAGTTTTTTTTAGGTGACCGTGGGATCTAATGGTTATAGGCAAGGGTATAGGCTACGGATTTGGAAGTTTGGAAAATATAACTGACGGCCCGAGCGACACACACACAGCGAGTTTGATTCGGGATCGATGCCGTGAGATTTACATTCGCGGTCGTTCAGCTGGTCTGCTGTCTCGTGTCAACAGATGAGGTCACCTACGAGGTGCAAAAACTCCTGACACACGTTCGTTCTTACACATTGCCTATGTCTTGTGCAAGGAATGGCCAATGACCAGTGCAGTCGAGGCCTTTTCAATTAATTCAATTCTTGTGCAAAGACTAAAGGATTATCGGGTTATTGCCCGAAATGGATTCGCCGTTGTGGGAAACTGGAATTTCCGCAGTCATTGGGTTTTTGAACTGTATAAAATAGAGTTGCAACGTACTGTCACGTTTCCCGGATTTTCATTCCCGTCCGACGGGAGAAAACCTGGGCAACACCGGGTTTTTACAGGCCTTAAGGCAAGGCCACGTTCGGCCGCACGATACGTGATCCACCCGGGACAAACGGCAGCTCGTAGACTCGATTTTCCCGAGGGATTTCACTAGGTTGAGGACTCAGAACGGTCGCCAGGCACTCGCAAGTGCCACACGAATAATTTCGAAAAGAACGCGAAGCGCGAATCGCGGTTTCGAGTCTCCGAGAGCCGCGCGATACCCTGGATAGCGACAGTCCGGGTCGGGGTTCTACGCGGAGGGAGTAGGGGACGTTCCCCGCGATGGGAAGGTTTCTCACAAAAAAGACTAGACAGGTGTGGGCTTCTAATTAACATTTATTGAATTCGGTTGTTACATAGGGCTTCCGGGAAAGCCCGCGCGGTTGTACAAAGTATACGACAGTCGTTTGCGCTCTTTACACCCGAATTTACTTTCTCCGCGTCGAACACGGTCGCGGACGCTATGTATGGCGTCTATTATCGGTAATTAACCGGATGAGAAGCGACCGGGTTCAGCTGGATTACGCGGTAATAAAGTCTATTCGACTGTAGCCGCCGGAACTAGTCGGAAACGGCGATACGGACCCGTCGCGCCGACCCACCGTAGGACGTCTCGAGATTGGCCACATTTCACTAAAAATCAGAAATGGTACGAATCTTCCGCGAATCCGTGACTCCGAGTTACAAACCTGGCAACGTACAACCGTCTCGTGACGATCGACGGCCTCGAACATTACGCGACCCTATTTGCGATTTTCGGCGTTACGAAGTTACGTATTTTCGCGACACGAAGTACGGCCGATACACAAAAACGCTAGCCGAGCCAACGCGAAAGAATCACTAATAATGGTAGCCTGTCAGCACTTACCACACCGTACTATGAGTTTGCAAGATAACGGCAGTTAACCCTTGGTTTGTTCGAACGGCAGCGGCACACAAAAGACTTTCGATATTAGGCAATCATTAAACGACTAACTCTGACCAAGTTCGACGAGACAGTGACCTACTTCGCGAAGGCTCGCTAACGCGGAAGCGAGGTGTCCGCCACTTTCCTAATTTTTCCTGCTCCTATCGCTGACGCTCGAGCGGCAGGGCCGCGCCCGGCAATCCGAAGCCTAGGGCATCCGATTATTTGCTACGTCCTCGTCGAGGATCCTCGAAGATTGACTGCTTCCCGCGGAGGAAGATCTGGAGCCGCTGCCGCGTCGGATTTTCGTTGCTTTCCGTGACGAGGAGGCGGCGAGGCAGAGATGGTGTTCGTCTCATATCCGAACTGCCTCGGCGGCTCCTCCTCTCCCTCGATGTCTTTCGGCAGGATGTTCTTCGATACCGTCTCCCAAGTGCCTCTCTTCGAAATTTCCCGCGCTCCTGGGAGGAGGAAAAAGGGGTCCGGGTCCCCTGGGACCCGGCTACGGTCCTGCATCTTCGCGTCGTGCCAAGTGGAGCGGTGTTAAAAAACGCATTATTCTCCATTGTTGAGATTTTGGACTGTCCCAGGGAGAGCGATCGCGACAGCCGTTATCGTAGCGTCGCGGCTAAAGGGCGGCCCGGTCTCTCGATCTCTGTTTGGAGGTAAATTGGCAAATCTGCCACGTCACAGTACATTTGATACGAGGGGCGTTGTGTACTTTTCACAGGCTAGTATTGTAATAGATAATTTGTTGTGAGCGACGAGTTGCAGTCTTCGCACGATGGAGCAGGTTCCTTAAATAATAAATAGGACTGAAAGATTTTGGAGTGTCTTATTATGATACGCATTACGGAATCTTTAAAAAAATAATTCAAATCTTTAAAAAGAAAGAATCGTTGATATTAATATGAGGCGGGGCTGCCAGTCTCCATTCCTTTTACTATTGAAGGTTTGAAAAATCTGAACAAATTCTAAGATAATTATCGAAGTCTCTAATTTAATCTTGTTGAACTGATACTATCGCTATACAAGATCGCGTTACTCTAGGACGGAGGCGGAGATGTTCGCGGTTAGTCTAAAATAACGCCGATCGCGCGTGTCAAAAGACATCTGTTTGCTAATGCTATACAACGCGAAGTGTACGATGCAAACAGGGAAGGAGGTGTCCGGACAAGCACTGATCACAAACAGGGCGCCTCTCGGGTGGCGCTACGATTGTCCGTCGAAGCGAGACGTTCAAACCTCTCGACAAATCTATATGTGTTACTTGGGCGTAATGTTTTATCAGTTTTACAATAAACGTAAAAATTCAAAAGAAACTAACTCCCAAACAAACCTTTCTGTGATAAGTTTCAAGATGAGCACGGGTTAATGAAAATTCAAGAACATTATCTTATAGTACACATGATAGTGAATTATTTCAAAATTTTTGAAAATTTTTGATAGCATAAAATTGCCAATTTTATATTGAAGTTTTCAGAGTAGCACGTTTAAATTCTGAGATACTTATCGAAACCCCTAATTTAATCCATAAGTGTCAGATGGACTAAATGTTTGATCAATTTTACAATAAAGATAAAAATTCAAAAGAAGAAAGTAAACAAAGAAATTTTTGCTCGACCCTGAACTACCCATAATGCCGACAGAGGGATAATTTATTTTTTGTTTACTCAAACAAATCATCCATGGAGGAGATATTTCTGGTGGTTATTACTCTTTCCATTGTAAGACGGTGTTCTTCGAACCCGGTCGCGTACAATATGGATTTACGGCTGTGCTTTCAACGTTACTGTATCCCGATCAGGATTATAAACGTTCAAATGGTAAACGAGATTCGACTTGCTTCATCGTCGTAGATTTTGCCACGCACGGGTAACCGCTGAGTCTATGTGCACACTCATAATGGGGCAAGAGGTTGGCGCCAACATTCCCATCTGTCGGGCCGCGTATGCGCCGCGATATGTTCGAGCGAAACGCATATGCGAGACAGTGATAACGGGACGAGTGTGTTTGCGCGCGCGTGTGCGGATGTATGTGCGGGTGGTGGGTGGCGGTAGCCTGCGTGTGCTACATATAGAATATAAGGTGAATTAATCGCGCGCGATGTAGGTAAATCCAGACGCGTACAGGAATGTCGTATAATTCAGCAATTAATTGAAGGCTGATTGCCACTCATGCAAATCCGTTTAAATGGAAGTCGTTGCCTGTTGGACAGCTAGAAATATACACTCTGATTGCCACTTGTCATAAGGTAACACCTCATGACAAGCGACACATTACCTT
The DNA here is from genome assembly GCA_028454255.1 of Halictus ligatus. Taxonomy (NCBI): domain Eukaryota; kingdom Metazoa; phylum Arthropoda; class Insecta; order Hymenoptera; family Halictidae; genus Halictus; species Halictus ligatus. Next base: position 1,205,574 of record CM052138.1, read on the forward strand.
ATCATAAGCAGCAACCGGCGTACCTCGGTTCGTCTTCGGGTGTTTTCGTCACTTGCGTCGGTAGGTGCGAATGCTAACAAGAGAACACGCTTGAACCGAACGCCAACGTAACGAACTAGCGCTATTAGCCTCATGTTATGCGAACTTGTTAATTTTAATACATTTGCCATAGTTGAAAAATTGTTCGTCAGGTGCTTAATCAAAACGGCAGAACCTCAGCTTTATCTGACCTTAAAATGTGGGTATTGCGATCATTTCTCGCTGAGATATGGCGACTTGAATAAAAAAATGGAAATTACGCAAATTTTAAGCATATTTTCAGAAAGATCTGGTGTATCGGAATGTTAATTAAATTGAAAAAACAAAAAAAGTGCCTTCAAAAGAAAGGTTCTTTGTATTGCTTTTTTGCACAAGATTCTACGATGATTTTTCGCTTTCTAGATCCAGTTAAAGTTAAAAAAACCACTTTTCCTTCAATGTTGCATAATTCGAATAAACAAAATCACACTACGTTCAAATGATGTTTTCAAATTATGGTAACATGATTTATGGAAAAAATTTATCTCTCCCCATGTGAGATGTGGAAGTTGAATAAAATTTTTTGTAACTGTCAAAGTTTTCTTTATAACGCTATAACTGTCTTAAAAAGCTAGGTAGCCGAAAATTTGAAAAAAGCATCTGAAAGTAGAGACTTCAAGGTATCAAATGATTTTTTAACGATATAGCTACAACAATTTTTGCAGGAGTTGAAAACTTGAAATTGATCCAATTTCTCGGGTTCGTAGAGGTGATCCTTTAATGTTTTCAAGGAGTTTATGTTTTCACGAGCGCCGCACAGTGGGCGAAAACGCGATTTCGGCGCTCGAAAATGTCAAGGCTATAGCCGGATTTGGGGGTCAAATCCGCTCTGGAAGGTATTTTATTCTAATTTGCGCCATTCGATAGCCTACCAAAAGAGACATCTTTCATCCCAGTTTTATCCCGATGGCTCAAAAAGATCCGAACATGTCAATGATATATCCATTTTTCGTGCAAACGGTAAAAGGTTTACATAAAGCTACCTTTTTTGACCTGAATACGACTTTTGCTGGTATGCATTGTTCGACCTCTTTTGATGGATCTTTTAATGGATAACATTAAATGCAAAGAATACTATTAATGAAACTTAGCTTTATTATTACGTTATTAAGTTGGTAATAAGTAAATGATAGCTATAACACTAAATATATACGGTAAGGTTTAAGTAATAGAAAAAATATCTTCAATCTTTCAGAACGAGCCTTTTACGAAATATAAACTTTTTCTGAATATCGTGATAAACAATGTTATACAATGTATAGTATATAATCTAAACAGTTCGTTAGAAATGTTTAGAATCAGTTTTACGCTTCATAAGCCTTCGACGATAGATATCTATAAATGAAGCAATAGTATTAAAAAAATTTTTTTGTTCATTATCTTTCTTAAATAAAGTAGTAAAAATAGAATTATTTCTTACAGGTATAAACAAAAAATTATTGTAAAAATGTACATATTTAAAAAACATTTAATCAAACGTGCGAATCTATACATATACTATAAGACGCGTCGCGAAGTGAGATTCATGAGACACTTGAACAACAATAATTTGCAAAGTGATTTGAAGTGGGAAATGATTCTTGCATAATTATATAGGGAAAAATATACTGAAAATGTTCTGATTTGTCCGAATGTGGAACTGTTTGGTGCTTAGAAAATATGTCTTTCTGAATGTAAAAAATTTTACAAATGTTCCCTTCTGTATTCAACATTATTTTTTAAATTGATTATTTACAGTAATCATTATTAAATGACATAGTTTTCATCGCAAAAGTCTGCTCTTCAATTTAAAAAACAAAAGCGAGAGAAAATATTAAATAGGATCGTCAGAACATCGTATTAAAGAGAAGCAATTTTTATGGTGAAAAATACTGTTCTTAAAACGTTCAAATTTCAATGTTTATTACTATTGTTAGTTGATCGTAGTTATCCCGAGGATGTTCGAGCCTTTGATGTATATTTATACGCAAAGTGTCGACTAACTTGTGTAAGGAGTTTTCCTATCGTAAAAAGGAAAACTAAATATAACAAAAGTGAACTGTATTTTACAAATAAAAAGTGAGCCGTAACAAAGTATGATTGAGACGCAGTGTACAAGTGAACAGCTAGAGGACAATCATTTCCCTAGCACGCTTGGAATCGAATTGACTTGGAGGATCGAGCGAAAAACCAACGTGAACGTAGATCCTCCCTATTGCTTCGGGATTTTTCCTCCCTTCCAAGGTGACAAGAAACATTCCCGGATTGTCCAGGACGAGGACCAATCGGGGGTGGACGGTTGGAAAGAGGAGATGGAACCGAGGAACATCCTGATGACCCCAAGGCCTTCTTGATGAACTAAGGGTCATCAACCACTTACTAAATACAAAGAGTTGCCAGAGCCTAGGAAAAACCCAGGGCGTCTGGCAATCGTCAAGCGCAAAACTAAGAAAGGGCAGGATAGGACCTCTGGCAGATTTCTGGCACGGACCTAGGAAACTAAATACGATTGCTAACTCTACGCTTTAGGAACGGACACTATTGGGAAATTAGCTAACTTTACGGCGACAAGGCCACTCCGCACCTAATTTCTAAAAATCCCAGAAGTTATGTTCCAAGAGCGTAAAACAATACCCATGCCATAACCAGATGTCCCAAGCTGGCCGCTACAAATTGTACTAATTTCTTCATTTCCGAGATCCATGGACATTTAGGAAATAATGTTTGTAACTGACTTGGACTGTAGGTAAAATGACGCGTGTTCAGTTTTTACGAAGTACTTTATTAAGTCGACGGAGTAGATAAGGCACGTGTACAAAATCTAACCCGCTGTCTCGGGTGGTCGCTATTTATATTTTTTCGGAAAATGCGTTACCTTTTCCAAAGGTACAAGGGTGGATCCTGCTACTTTGAGGCCGTTTTTATCCTTCCCGCCTGTTCAGCGGGGAAAAGGAAATCCCTGTCGCTCAGTTAGGCGACTATAAACATTTTGGGACTTTCCTTGACCGCGCTAGCTGCGTGGCCAGGCGGTCCTGTAGCGGTGCACAGCTGGCGATACTTCTTTTGTTGTGCACGTAAAACCAATAAAGAAGTAAAGTCATTATTGAGTTTGTAGATGCCAAAAGCGGTTTTATGGTCTAATCCTTGACGTCTGCAAGCGGACCGTCCTAATGGTTATTACGATCGCCAACCATGTGCCGCTACATGTTAATTGATTAGATATCGATACGAGAAAGTTCGTTTCTGGATATCACTTAATTTTCCAGTCCGGACTACTATCCGCTGGGCCGCTAACGCGCCGCGAAGAAATTCTGGGTTGGGGGTTCATGGAATGCCGCGAGCGAGAGTTTAAGGAACGGCATGCAGAGTTCGCACCTTAACGCCTTTTGTACTATAACATCTAAGAATCTACTAAGTACATATAGTGGCGAATAAATGTACATATGTACCTATATATTTACTTCAGCGTAATAATAAACATTTGAATTTGAATCGATTTTTTAGAGATACTACGATAAACTATATTTATTAAGCTCCCTAAATCGTATAATGTTTTGTTAAAAAATCCAAGAACACTAAAAACGTTTATTGCACGAGTTACGCTGTCAAGGTATATTCGGCAATAGCCGAAGGTGGGCGGAATGTTAAAAAATCCGAGAACATCGAAAATTCCGTTGACACACCGCGGTAAATTTATTCCGGGCATTAACCCGATAATCCGATTGTTTTTGTACAAGGCACCGGCGACGTGTAAGAACGACCGCGCATCGAAGTTTTTGCACCTCGCCGGTAAACTCAGCCGTCGTCGCGCGACAACACACCAGGGTGAACGACCGAATATGTAAATGTTGCGACGTCGATCCCTCAGTCGAACACGTTACGTGTGCCGCGGGCCGTTGGTTCTGTTTTCCAAACTCCCAAATCCGCTGTAGATATCCTTTGTCTCCCTCGCAGCACCGGCCGTTAGGACGTCGCCAGGACGCGCTAACAAACAGTCGGCGCTGCCTCGTCCCTAACTATTTCGAAAATCCCACTCTTGGCAAAAGTCAATGGCCCAACATAGTATAAATAAAACTGCGTGCCCGCAAAGGGCCTCTTTTTCAGGTACTCTCGATCGACTGATCGCATTGTCTTCCTCTGACTATTAACTTTTGTATCCATCGACGTCTTTTCCGCACGGCTAAAAAAGCTATCTATTTGTCTCGTTTGTTTTCACCACTCGGGTTACTCGCTGACTCGACGGGGTAAGCTGCCTTCCCTTATCAGTTTTTTTTTTTAGACAGAATTAACCTGAAAATTGAACCTGAGGGTTTGAGTATTAAATGTGCCTAGAGCAGGTGCTCTCTATTCTTTCAACATGAAAAATTTCTGGTAATCGATATGATGGGCGGTTTTTAGCTTAAGCTAGCGTGAGTATGCAATATAAGAAAATTTGCAAAAAACTTATAGATAGAACTTGCGAAGAATTTGCAGCTTCAGTGTAAGCAATTCACTCCCTGTAGGTTGCTGGTTGATTCTGTGTCTTACGATAATTCGACGAGTTCCCTTGTCCCTCCGTTCTCCATTTCTCGCTCACACGGGTCCTACAGATCCTCAAGCTGGTCGAGCACCTGCAGAAAACCTATATCTTGGGGGGAGCCTGTGATCTTTTACGGGCTTGGGGATCGGTATGACCTTCGCTATTTTCCAAGCTAGTAGAAAGTAAGCTTACTGGATACAAGCTTTAAAGATGTAATATACCACGAAGGCGGTTCTGGGTGCTTTTTTGATTAGGTTTGGTGCGAAACCATCCCAGCCGCATGCTTTCCTGGGTGTTAGACTATCAGCCATGATCCTGGTACCCATCAGAGAGAGTTATGACATCAAGCCGCCGCAGGCAGAGGGAGAAGTGTGTTCCCTCAGATGGAAATTTCTAACCTTCTGATTGATCAGTACTTGGAGGGGTAATTTCTGCTTTTAAGCATCCTCGAACACCCTGCTGAATTAATGGGCCAATAGCTGAGCTTTTATTGGATTTTGCTCGTGATACTTACAAGTGTCATCCAAACGAGGAGGAATATTAGCTGGTTTTTTCATTATTTTGCGGGAGACTAGCCAAAAGGTATGAGACTTCTTTGCATCCTTGCCTGCTCCTGCGCTCGCTCATGCTTAAGCAACCTGAGTCTGTTCCGAATGGCTCCGTTCAATTGCTTGTAAAACTCGAGGAAAATAGGTTTCCGGTCCGTTGCCATTTCTTTCTGGCTTTATTGTGCAATCTGATCATGAATTTCTATTTATCGTCGGGAAGGATGAACTTGTAGGGGGTGTTCACGAAGGACGTAGACTTGTAGAAACAAGATTTGAGAAATCTTTGAAATTGGTAGACTTTTTGGTCTATGACATCGATTGAAACGATTTTCGGGGTGATAATCACTTTGGTTGCAACAACTTTAAAGGTTTCCCAGTTGGTAATTGGGGAGGAGGTGGCAAATGAGTGTTTGAGTTCTAGTAACAGCAGAATCAGGCGATGGTCAGAGGACAGGTCCTCGAAAACTTCGCATTGGAGGTTTGCAAGAGTGTCCGCCAGAAAGAAATCAATTTTTGATGGCATACAATTTGACCGAAAATAGGTGCAGGTAGGAGGTACGATCAGCGAGTAGCAACCGATTGTCACATGACCGCCAAGGGTCCTACCGTTTGCATTAGTTCTCTTATTGCTCCATGAGGTATGTTTGGCGTTCAGGTCAACACCAGCAATGAAAGGTAGTCTGAAGTTAGTGATAGTGTTGAGAGGATCAGGATCAAGCTTTTAGTCGGGCCAGTAGACTGAGATTACTATGAGTTTAGGATTTGTGAGCTTTATAGCTATCGCTTCAAGGTTTTTAATCGGCTTGAGGTTATAGGCATGAAAACGAAGATTTTTGTGAACCAAAATAGGCATCCCTCGGCGGGGCTTCCCATCTGTTCTATCGCCTCTAATTATATTGTAGTTAGCAAGAAGAGTGTTCATGGAGAGTGTCAACCAGGTTACTTGGATCATGACTATTAGTACATTATTGGAGATCATGAAGAGTTCTAATTCTGTTATTTTCGAAAAGATGGAACATGCGTTCCATGTCATGAGAGTCCTGGGGAATGATGGGGTGAAAACAGGCTATGAAAATAATTGTTGAGCAGCATCAAATAGAATTTTAATTTTGTCGAACGTGGTTGTGCACGATGCTAGCTTAGGGCGAATTGCTTTTACAATAGGTATAGCCCCTTTGAAGAAGAGAATGGCCTCTTTGAAGAATTCGTTGGTTTCGAGGGACCCTGGATTCAAGTTTGGGTTAAGAAGAGGGGAATATGCCCCTTTACCACATCACTGACGGTTTCGTCGCCAACCATGGTGGCATACTCCTGAGACGGAGATCGATGGTTTATCATGAAGCGGAGGGAAGGACGCGGGATCGATTTTTTGCTCATGTAGGCCAGTAAACTGGGACATTGGGAGAAATTGGCGGTGTGGATTCCATTACAGTTTGCGCATTTCGCAGGAGAATCTGGAGATTTTTGGCAATCTTTCGTCAGGTGTCCAAGTCCGCACTTGACACACCTGGGGACCTTAAAACAGTTGGCACTAGCATGGCCGAAAGCTTGGCATCTGAAGCATTGTGTGTAGTTTTTAGTTTTGACGAATCGTTTCCAGTAGACTCAACAATGATAGATAAAACCAACCGACTTTACGTGAAACAGTTTTGTACAGTGCCGGGGGGGGGGGGGGGGGGGGGGGGTAGGTGACTTTGTAGAGCGAGTTGTTTGGGAAGGTTTGAATGAAACAACGTTTGTGAGGTTCGATTTTATTAGCTGAAGTTCAGAAGCTAAGGGATCAGTGTCAATCAAGGGGAGCCCTTTAAGCACAGTCGTAAACGACTTTTCGCTGGGGAGCGCGAACGTGTGAAAAATCAGGCCGGCCTTTTGGAACGCTAGTTTGGCCTCGGCAAAGAATTTGGTATCATTGAAGTGTAATCTTACTTGATTACCACGGTATTTGAGATAGAAATTTTTTCCTATTTCAGATTCAAGTTCCTTGCTAAATTTCAGGGCCTTGTTTTCAGCAATACGTATGTACATCGGAGGTGGGCGAACTGAGGCTGTTGGGTTGATTGGGTTTGCAGTAGGATCGTTCGTTTTTGGTTTGGATTTTTTACCACGTCACCGGTGGTTATTCCCTATGGAATCGGCGAAGTTCTTGGAGGAATCGGATGAGAATATATGTCGAATCTGTTCGACGTCACGTGTTGTTGAGGTTAGGATTCAACATTATGTCTGTACGTTGGCCTCTTGGATCCAGAGGCCACTCTAGTAGTTGATGAATTGATCGATCTTCCAAAATGTTGATATTCGCTTCATCCGGAGGAGTCTTTGTTTTCTCGCCGACTATGTGGCTATCATGGCCGGGGGTCTTCCTTCACCTGAATATGGATGGTTGAAGAAGACGTGGTTGTTTGGGGGTGTCTTGAGAAAAACAGATTTTCTTGTGTCGAATGACTTTTAAGATGTTGTGTCGAATGAGTGAGACAAACTGCGAAATGCCACTTTTAAGATCGCGAGTGTTTTTCGTCTTTTAAGATAAGCTACCTTCCCTTATCAGCCTTCGCTCCGAGTAATTATAGCCGTGCGCGCTTATCTTACCTCGCGAGAAAACCGATTCGGCATGGTGGCCCTCTAGCGGTCGCCGGTCGTATTCGCGGGTCGCAGTCTCGCGGCGGGCGCGACGGGGATAGTTTTGCGCCAGGACGTAACCGTCACATCCCTCCCTTTCTTCGGGGTGTAAAACTTCCTCCGGGGCCTCACTTGTAAATAAATCGTCTATTCCTTCTTCCATCACCTTAGTGTTTTATTCCTATATACAATATTTACACGGTTTTACAGTCTCCGGAATTGTAGGTGGAGGAACCCCCCCCCCCCCCCCCGCGATGGCTCGTAGGTGAAGCCATCCCCCGTGGTATGGGATGCGGTGCCGGCGGCTGGGGCGTAGCTGGTCCAACCGCAGGTTAAAATTCCCGGGTCTTCCACTACCATCGCTACCGCTGGGAGTGGTCGGTGGTCGGCTGGCGTTGGCAGTGTGGCCGCGCTGGTGGGCCCGGGTGTTCTGTGGTCGGTGGGGTTGCTGGGGGTTCGGTGAGTGGGGGTTCATGACCGGTGGTGGGCTTTTATGGCTCCTCCGCTGTTGCGGCGGCCGTGGTGTCCTGGGATCCGGGGGCCTGAGAGGGTCCTCCTCGTAGAGGGCTAGTATTTCGTCCAATTCCCTCAAGTCGTTGAGTTGACGGTAATCTCACCGTCTACCCGTGGCGGCAGTCGGATCCGTTCGGGCGGCCCACGTCGGGTCGACAGCCCGTTAACCATAAAGAGATATCCTAGTTAGCCAATTGCTATTTCAAGAAAATTTTGCGCAATGTTTGCATCACACTTTGCTAGCAAAAGACTTGTCCACTTGGTAAGAGGACATAATTTTTCTAGTAGTTAGCCATTTGAAGAAAGTAAGCAGCTATTTGAAGTGTTGTTATTATTACAATATTATTTTAAACATGTTTTATATGATGATATGAAGTTATACATCGAAATATGTCAAATAGACTGATCATTTTGCTCATTCAGATCTTCAGGAAGATTGAAAGGCAGGGACCAAAATGAGGCACAGTTTTATCTATTTCTGCACATTTATAAAATAGATCGCATTAGGTTACAATTGTGTCAAACAAATTTATTAACCTGAAATTATTTTATTAAGATGAATGGTGCAATTCAATGTCAAACTGAATAATGACACACACCATTTGCTAGTATAAACATTCGATCAAAGATATATTTTGTTTAAGTTGAAAAAATTGATAGTTATTTTGGTTAAAGAATAAAATGTTAAATGTAAACACACAAGAAGGCTCTTAAGATATTATTTAGCTTCTTTCACAAAATCTTTTTTCAAAATGGTATCAGCTACCTACATATGCAACAAAAATTGAATACAAAGTAGTGCTGTCTCATTATTCCTGCAAACCCTTTAACACTTTCAGTGCTAATCTAACCGCTTCAAAAATACCATAAAATCAAAATAATGTATTGAAATTATAGCGTACGGATTCAGGTCGAAGCTTTGGAGTAACAAGAATGGGGTTTCCCGAGGACACAGAATGTATTTTGTAAATAGGTTATAAACATTGAAATTTCGATGAATACGCAATACACAGTGTTTACTCGATATGCGTCGAAAACCTCGGGTCTAGTCAGGGACATATATCGGCCAAAAGATACTATTCTTTGATCCGCACTGAACGAAGAAGAAGGCAGCGAAGCGGACTCGGGACCCTAGAGGACTCAATTTATGGCCCCTCACGGGGCATACCCCGAGGCAGTGGAGATAGTTCTGGAACTTTTATCTGCTAGGCATTTGGGTCGTGTATAGAGTAAACACTACTTTCAAAGGAGGCTAGTAAGGAATTGTTAGAATAATTCTATAGTAAAAGACTCCATTATTGGACGTCCGGTTTATTTCAACCGTTCTCTTCCTCTGGAGGGGCGGCAGCAGCTCAGACTCTCCCGTATTCTCAGACAGGAAGCTACCCTGTTCTTTTCTCTCGGCGGGCGCGAGTGGCCGGTTTTCTTACATGCCCTCTCCTTTGCATCCAGAGGGGCGTCCGAGGATACCCCTGTTCTCTCCTGAGCTGCTGGACGTCCGATAGCATTGCTTCATACTCGCCCATTCTGTGGGCGGTCGTGGTCTTACCTCGTCTTCTCCCACAGGTGAAGTGTCAGAAAGAGCTCCAAGCGGTAATCTACTGATATTTATATCAACTCGTTGCTAATCCTATCAACAACGCGTTACTAGGGGCCTAAAAGGTTCTCGACTCCGCGATCTTCTTGAAGATTCACGAGATTGTGGCCACTCTGTCTTGGCTCAATTCTTCTGTTGCATAGGGTGGTGTCGCCCTGGCATTGCCTCCCAGTAAACAATTTGCTATGATTTCGGCACCAAAAGTCTACAAATTTCTATGCATCTATTTTCGCGTTAGGCTCGGTATTTGAGTGCAAAAATTGCAGGCAAAATTTCATAGCAAATTGAGGCCAAATTTTATCTTGGTTAAGAACAAATGCAGTGAATCCGGGTTATACGTCGAAAAGCTGAATTAGCCGATGTCGAAATATCCCCACCACCGCGGGGTATATCCCGTGATTGAGAAGTGTGAACATGACACGGGTCGAGTATATCCAGGATAATATAATCCAGGAGACCACTACTAATCCAATAAGAAAACTTCTTTATTTTACGTCGAGTCGTTTCTGTAAAAGTCAGTTCCACTGAGATCGGGTTAAAGTGCCCTTCTTAGTTAACCTTACAGATTCCGCTATTTCGGTAATACTTCTATTTGGCATTCAACAACTGTTCTTAGACCCCGTATTGCCAGTGCATCAACACTGTGCGTTTTAGGTAACAATACTTTTATTATACACTTATATTTAATCCAATCGTGACGCCAACACTTGTAACACACATTCAAATCAGAATATATTCGTGTGTTTTGGTACAATCTATAAACCCTTAATTACTGTCTAATATACTAATCTAATAATTGAATGTTCCCACATAATACAATCTTACCACTCGGATTGTATCAATTAAATTATACTAGGTACCAGGCCTACTAACTATCCTAGTGACTCCCTGATTTCGCATCGGGTTTGATCGCGACGTACCATAGTCCAGCAGAGATTTTCTCCCATCTAGTGGCTCCTCAATTTGGGTTCGCCCACAAAAACTATATTATCCTAGCGGCTCCCTGATTTCGCATCAGGTTCGTTCACGAAGTTTCACCTTCCTAGCAGCTCCCCGGTTTGGCACCGGGTTCGTCTGCGTTTGACTCCATTCCTAGAGGCTTCCTGACTTTGCGTCAGGATCGTCCCCGATGTCTATAATCCCAGCGGCTCCCTGATTTCGCATTACTTTCCTCCGCTTACCTAACTAACAAATTGAAATCATATTCCTAGGGTAACAACTCTTCGCCGGCCTCTCATTTTACTCGTAGTCCTGGCTCGTAACACTTTTTTTATTAAAAAATGACTGAAAAAGTATGCAATTTCGAAGTATACACCTTAAGCATTCGTCGTTTTGCCAATGTTCAAGATAAATTATTTCTTTTGGTAGGAGCAATAAGGACAAACTATACTGATTAAGAATCATTTTGATTTTTTTTCACAAGGTGTCGAATCATCTACGCGAGCTAGATACGATTTTTAAATATGCATTTATTATGGGCGAAGTAGAACCAAGAAACAAGTAATTAAGACTATATAAAAATGTGTTTTGTATGACGAAAGAGTAGCTAAATCAATTACAAAACAAGATTTATAATGTAACACGTATCATCAATTCGAAGAAAAAACCAAAATGAATCACTTTGTCAGCGTTTACACGAGACAGTCCCCTTAGCAATTAAGTTGACATTCGTGTGGGTACGCGTTCTAAAGCGATCAATTAAACTTACGTTCGGCAGTGTATTAGGTGTCTCGATTGGTAACTTCATCGTGTTTCTCGGCACCACCGCCATCAAGAGCGACCATTGTTGGACTCAGGCAGAACGACAGAACCCGTTCGTTCCCTAGGAATTCAATTTATTTCATTTTTGAACCGCTCGCGTCCAGAGCTGACAAGCAATATCACTAAATTCGTGCGGCGGACATGATTTATGACGGCTGTGAAATAAATGACGCGCGTCGCCGGCGGCTAGTTTGAGGGGTAAAGAGGGGGGGGGGGGGGGGAGCCGGAGAAAAGTTCGAAGTAACCGAGAGAGAGGGGCAGGTACCACTTGCGAAAATGTTATCAAATTTGTAAACCCACTTTCGCTTTCTGCCTTCTATATACAGTGAGTGTAAAAAGTATTCGTACACCGTGACATGAATAAACTAATGAAAAGTTAACGTTAATGAGATATATTAAAAACAGTCTGAAGTCTCTCGAAATTAGCACACAAAAAGTATTCGTACACGTAACAAATTTAGCAATAAACGTGTTATAATTTGTGAAAATAAATTAAATTAATATTTCGTTGGATAGCCTTTCGACTGTATAATTGCATCCAGTCTTCTTGGCATTGAATCCACTAAATTGGATGTGATTTCGTGAGTAATATTGTACCATTCCTCTTGAAGAGCAAGTTTTAATTATTCTTTACTTGAAATATGGGTTCGGTTTTTTTTATGAAGCAGATTCCATCAATTTTCGATCAGATTAATATCCGGTGATTGCGGAGGTGTTTTCAAATATTGTGGTGTGTTATAAAGCAACCACTCTCTTGTGTCGCGTGCTGTATGCTTGGGGTCATTGTCTTGAGTGAAGATAAAGTTGTCTTTTAGACCCATTTTTTCTGCACTACTTACAATATGGGTTTTTAATATGTTTAGGTATATTTTGTGGTCCATGATTCCCTCGATGAAGTGACGAGACCCCACTCCAGCAGCACTCATACAACCCCAAACCATGACCCAACCTCCGCCGTGTTTTACTGTGGGACGTAGATTTTCTTTTTGTAGCTCTGTGTTTTTCTTCCTCCAGACCGTACACTTGCCATTAGAGCCAAAAACATTAAATTTACTTTCGTCAGTAAATATGACTCTTCGCCAAAACTCGATAGGCTTATTAATATTATCTTTCGCGAAATCAAGTCTCTTCTTTCTATTTCCGACATTTGCGAAATACTTCTTGCGAGCAACTAGGCCGTGATATTCATTATTTGGTAAACAATTACGAATAATGCTGGCACATACACTTACTCCAGCGTTGTTTGCAAGCTCAGCAGCGATCTTAGGGGCACTAATTGTAGGATTTTTTTATTTCACGCACTATAAAACGTCCATCGCGCGAACTAAGTTTTCAAGGTCGACCAGATTTCTCTTTATTTTTATTGGTTTTTCGTTCACCATATCGATTTATAATTCCTTGTATAGTGGTATGTGGCCTCTTAATAGTTTTTGCTATTCCTCGCAATGATTTGCACTGATTATGCAGTTGTATAATAATTTTTCTTTCAGTCTCACTTGTTTCCTTACCTTTACGACCCATTTTACCGAATGTTACAAAAATTGACTGGTTTTGCAGAAGGCTGCCACTAGACTATGCATCAAAGACTCTGTCGGATTATTTGTCGGGTCCCGCTAAACCATAATATAAACAATTTGACACCTTTCGAGTTCATTCTAGTACGTGTACGAATACTTTTTGCGCTCCAACTTAGAGACACTTCTCATACTTTTTAATTTTTCTCGTTAACGTTAAACTTTTTCAAGTATATTTATATGACAGTATGGAGTTAAAATATATAACAATTACAATTATGTTTCGTTTTATAAACATGTGTGCAATTACATAGAAAAATACATGGTTTTTTAAGCCTACAAGAGGTGTACGAATACTTTTTACACTCACTGTATATCATCTTGATTTTTTAATTGTCACTATATATTTTTTACTTAATAATGTTACAGTTGACATCAAGACGAATCCAATGACCTCCTTTGCTATAGAGCTTTAAGTTTTGAAACAATGTTAAAATCTTTCTGAATAAGTGATTCCTCGATCTGGACCACAATGCGGCCCGCCGTGAAAGAGCGGCAAATTTCCAATGGCGGTTCAACGTTTAAAGTGCTTCACAGTGGTCTGGATGGGAAAAATTAAGTGACATTTAGTCGAAAAAATGAACTTTCTCGTATCGGTATCTAATCAATGAACATTATTCCTTAAATGTCCATGAACCTCGGAAATGAGGAGATTATTAGGATTTAATAAATATTATAGTTGTAAGAAACATTGAAACTGGGACGTTTTAAGAACAGTATTTTTCACCACAAAAATTGCTTCTCATTGATACGATCTCCTGATGATCCTATTTAATATTTTCTCCCGCTTTTTTTTTTTAATTGAAGAGCAGACTTTTGCGATGAAAATGATGCCATTTAATAATGATTACTGTAAATAATAAATTTAAAAAATATTATTGAATACAGAAGTAAAAATTTAATGATGAAAAAATTTAATATTTAAATGATTTAATGATGTAAAAATTTTTACCTTCAGAAAGACATACTTTCTAAGCTCCAAACAGTTCTACATTCGGACAAATAGGACCCTTTTCAGTATATGTTTCCATATATAATTATGCAAGTATCATTTCCCACTTCAAATCACTTTGCAAATCATTGTTGTTCAAATGTCTCATGAATCTCACTTTGCGATGCGTCTCACAGTATATGTGTAATTCGTACGTTTGATTAAATGTTTTTTAAGAAGTAACTTATGTAGCTATTGTAAGCAGTAATTCTTTTTGTACTATTTTATTTAAAAAAGATAACGAACAACAAATGTTTTTTAATACTATTGCTACATTTATAGATATCTATCTTCGAATGCTTGTGAAACGTAAAACTGATTCTAAACATTCCTAACAAACTGTTTAGATTATACAGTATACATTGTATAACATTGTTTGTCACGATATTCAGAAAAAGTTTATATTTCGTAGAAGGCACACAATTACTATGGGCATTCAGTTCAGAGAATATCATTGAGAGAGGCTCGTTCTGAAAGATTCAAGGCATTTTTTTTGTTACGTAAACCTTATATTCTATTTTGTTGTTGTATTGTTATATTGTTTTGTTGCATGTTTTTGTGTATGGTACATATTTAGTGTGTATCATAGAATCAGTCTAAAAGTCCATCATTTACCTATTACCAATTTAAGAACGTATTAATAAAAGTAAGTTTCATTGAAAATATTCTTTGTATTTAATACTATCCATTATTATTATAACTTAATTTTAATATTATTTTTGATTTGTGGTTACTTTAATTGTGATATTCCATATTTGTACGCGGTAGATACAAAAAGATTTCTCGATTTTACTTAAGATTTTTCGAATTTTTAATTTTTTTTACGTTTCCCATAAAATATTACATGTATGAAACATAAATGTACAATACATATATAAAAGTAAAAAATAGTGTGAAAAATTATATTTAAACAATTTTTCTTTTCATCAAAAATAAAAATTATTGTTTAAGAAATGCACAGCATATTTAATTATCAACCATTAAAAAATTACTATTTTTTAAAGTATTTTTAGTGAATATTTCATTGCAATATCTGTAATAGTTCAAAATTTATAACAAAATGTCACTAAATTCTTCGATCCGGATCACTATGCGTCGCGGCCCGGCGCGGCGATGCAACAACAATCCGGCCTCGGACTTGGAATAATATTTTCCCAATGTCCGAGGGAAATTGATAACCGCGCCACGTCGAAGGGAAAACACAGACGGCCGTGTAAACTCAAACAGTTTATCGTGCCATGCACAGGAGGCTCGGGATTGGCGCACGTTGGCAAGGAATTTTTGAGCGTACATTTTTGGTCGCCGCGGTTTGAGTGAGAACAAAATAGGTGCCCGTCCGAGATATCCCCTGTGCCCCGCGTACATGGAGAAAAGAAGAAAAAGATACGAAACACGAACAGGAAAGATACGCGGCGTTATGGTTGCGCGCGAGTTGCATTAGGCTCGTTAAACCATTCACGCAAACGACGCGACGCGTTCGAAATTTGTTCGACGGTGGCTAAATATAAGGCTCCGCCAATAACAACGATCGCACTGGTGCGGCGCGGCAGACAGATTTTTATGTCCGATGTGGATCCGTGTTGAAAGTGCGCCATTCGACGAGTGCAACGGAAGTTGAGACTTTTAAGATCCTTCGCGAACGATGCACGAAAAAAAAAAAAAATAAGCGGAGTTTATGATTCTGATGGCTAGTCTCGAATGTTAAGTTGCGTTACTTTAGTGCTTGTACTGTGGAAACGTTCGACGGAATTTGTAGCATTTCATCTTCTTGATTCGAAAAGGTAGCATAGGTTTTGGCTCTAGGAAATTCTCTAAGATAGTTGTATCAGAGAAAACAACTGCGGAGAAATTGGGATGTTTGATAAACCGATCCTGATGCTGAATTTGAGATACACAAGATTGAAAATAATTTTAACGGAATTGTTATAAATTTGCAATCTATTCGCGACATAAATCACTTCAAACTATTTCTATTTCTAGCAAAGTGCTTAGATAAGTTTCAATGGTCAGAACAACACGCAGTCAACAAGGTAAACACTTTATTATCGGCATAAAAATTATGAAGATCTTTGTGCTGATTCAACGATAATACTTATTTTGTCTGTAATTATTTTTTTATGAAACTTTTACCAACACATTTGTGTCATTTTTCTGATGAAAACAAGAATAAACACGACACAATTTGAATAATATTTACTCGTATAATCAACGATTCGGTAGAATGTTGACTATCCGAATCGATTTATTTATTAAATACGATTTATTTAGCATCGGAGTTAGGTAACTGGAGAACTTAGGTCAGTGATGGGCCCGTATGCCTCCATCAAGCAAAACGGCTTCCCCCATCAACGTCTCTTTCATGCAGCACGCATCTTCACTGCGCAGCGGTGCCTCGTGTCTCCGTCTCTCCCCTCGTACGTCCCGCCATAAGTGACCCGTGCGCGGCTTATGCTGTCTATCCACATCCACAAGATGCGCGCTGCACGAAAGAGACGTTGGTGGGGGAAGCAGACAGCTCAGGGGCCCCTACCGTGCCCACTACTGACTTAGGTAAACAAAAAAGTTGCATCATTGGATTAGTATTAGGTAGACCCGAAAGTAATGTCGTTTCTGCGCATATCAATATTTGTTTATCATTTATCAGCTCATTGTGTACTCCAAAGTCGTGCCAAAGACATTTTAAGGTTAAAGTGACTTGTTTACTTATAAATAATTAAATCATAAATGTTTATTTAAGTGAATTTGACGTTTGTAAATGCCAAAGGTGGTTTCCTAAGTTCAGAACCGATAATTTTCATCTTTGCGACTCGTATCGATCAATAACAAAACTTCGTTATTTTTCATTATTTTTTATGGGACTTTCACCAACATATTCGTGGCATTTTTCTGATTAAAATGATATCAAACTCGGTGTAATTCGGTTCATATTTACACTAGCTTTCCGTTAATATAATTGTAATGGGAAGTAACGATCATTACATAAGTAAATATCATCGGAATTATATCTTTGGTTTCGTTTTAATCAGAAAAATGCCACGAACATATTGGTGAAAGTCCTATAAAAAATAATGAAAAATAAGGAGCTTTTTGGATTAGTAGCGATTTCCTGGTCTCATACCAATATACCCAATCCGTATTATGTTGACACTCTTCGGCCACGGAGGCCACTCGAGTATACCTCGCGGTAGTGGGGGCAGTAGGGGGACAATTGTAGGCTGGATCTGTGGGACATTTGTCGCGTAGAAACTATACTTCTTTGCCTCCAGAGACCGGTTAAAATTTTCCAAGCTCCGAGAGCTTCCCAGTTTTGTTTCTTGAGAATATGACGCAGTTAACACTGTCCAACACCAAAATTGTTTTGCAATACCTGTTGGGCGATTCTTATACACTCTGTCATCCTAAAACCAAATCCGAAAACAGAATTGCTCTATCCGCAACGTTTTCGAAAAATATTGGTTTTTGTAAAAATACATGATTTTGATAAAAAATGACATGTTGCGCAAAAACTAAACACGCGAGAAAGTTCGAGTCAAGAGATAGGGATGACTCTCCTCTACATATCCATATAGCCAATTATATTTTTATGTACTTCCTAATAATTGTAAATAGTTTTTAAAGTTTAATGTGCCGACGCGGGTACTTTGTACGCTCTATTTTTGTATTTCTGTGAAAAATCCTTTATCTAGCAGGAATTTACTATACAGGAATGCATTCTACAGACATTTCTGGTAAAGAAACCATTCACGAAAAGTATTTCCCGGCCATTGCAGCCTTTTCACGACTCGTCAGGGCCGTCGCTATGCATAGTCGACGTTGGTACCACTAAAGTATGTCTTTGCTTCCTAAGCTTAATTACAAACATTTTTTTGTCTTTTTGACAAATGAAATAAGTCCACACTATGTAAATGGGACTATTTGTATTGATTTAAATACATAATTAAGACATAGATTGGTCCATATTAAATCGATAAAATGTCGTGGAAGTGTATAAATCAGTCAGAAATTATTTCAAAATCAAAATAAGAAATACAATTCCAGCTTAATCTTTCATCAAGATATTTCACCATTGGGAAAACGTTACAAAGGAAAAGACTTATATGCGATGCTTGCTGATTACTGTCGGACACTTATTATTGAAAAACGGGATACCAGGAACAAGCATCAAGCAAGGCGGAAACAAACAAAAGGACAAAAAAATGTATGTAATTAAGCATAAGAAGCAAAGACATACTTGAGTGGTACCAACGTCGACTACGCATAGCGACGGCCCTGGCAAGTCGTGAAGAGGCTGTAATGGCCGTCTGGCGCGAACGCATCGCGCACATGCTGTCAATGAATATTTTCTTAACCTTCTCATATACTAAGGGAACCAAATACTTTTCGTGAATGGTTTCTTTACCAGAAATGTCTGTAGAATGCATTCCTATATAGTAAATTGCTGCTAGATAAAGGATTTTTCACATAAATACAAAAATAGAGCGTACAAAGTACCCGCGTCGGGACATTTTCAAACTTTAACAACCATTTACAACTATTAGGAAGTACATAAAAATATAATTGGCTATATGGATATGTAGAGGAGAGTCCTCTCCATCTCCTGACTCAAATTTTAACTTTCTCGCGTGTTTAGTTTTTGCGCAACACGTCATTTTTTATCAAAATCATGTATTTTTACAAAAACCAATATTTTTCGAAAACGTTGCGGATAGAGCAATTCTGTTTTCGGATTTGGTTTTAGAATGACAAAGTATATAAGAATCACCCAACAGAGATTGCAAAACTTGAAAAAAGTTTTATTTTGTTCGACAGTGTAACCTTCTAACAGTCATTCCCTATACAAATATTTCGTCGAGGTATCGGAGTTCGACATCAGTCGTATATTTTTCCAACGAGCTCAGCAATCTTCGAAAATTCCATTGGCCGTTTGCGATGAAAGTTACCGGAGCCATCTATCTCGCTTATGCTCGATCTACTTCCTCCGAGGATCGAGCGCGGCCGCGTAGTATCCAAAGAGTTTTCATCGAACGTGCACAAGTGCCGGTGACGTTCTTAATGTTCACACCGCCGGATAACGTTCCGAGGTGTAAGTCACTCGATGCATACCCATGGAATTTACATAAACACGTGCACACCGGCTAAAACGCATTCACCATAAAGCACCGAGAGGGTTCGACGGCGGCGTCGCGATGTAACGACCGCGACGTGTGGGACGAATAATGCTTCGGTGCTATGTACAGTCGAACGCAATAATGTCGGTTTTAGACACTGCTTTGCGGACGCTCGTAACTTACGACCGTTTCGTTATTGGATATTTTCATCGAGAATGGCCGCAATAAATGTTCTATTTATAAGCCAATAGGAGAACTTTGTTGTGCATGACTTTAAGAGGTTCCACCACCGAAACAGCACCGAAAAATCGGCACTGTTTCACACTATACGCCCTAACGTTTCAAAATAATAAACAATAATACCAATTAAAAGTAAGTAACGGCAATCGGAATGTAGAAGCAGATGTGGAAAATTATAATAAAACTATAATTTTTGTCTTGCTAAAATTAGTTTTCGCTGACTACAGATCTTTATGCGAAATAAGACACAGGCGCCAAATACACATTTCTTTCTTCCCTTAATAATAATTTTAGTAAGATGAATGCAATAATGTAAAAAAAAAAGTAATTAAGTTTCACCTGCCTATTTTTACCATATATTCATGCAATCCGCAATTTATTTATAGGCTTTTGTGTACCCATTCATCTATTAATCTATTAATTATTTGTTTTTACAATTCTGAACGCTTACAAAGACGTAACGTCTACAAAATAAAATTGACATTAGAAATTTATATCATTATAGATACTATGACAAGATAAAGTGAATAAATTGTTGGTTGAACTAGTAAAGAAATGAAAAATTAACAAAAGAATGTAACGAACACGAAAAAAGAACCAACGCGGCTTCTCTAGTTAATAGATTAACAATTAACTATTTCCTATCAAAAATTTACAAAATATGATTTCTCCTATTTTATCAGTAACTCTGAACCTGTATAATGTAAAAAATAATTGGTAAAAGAGCTACATAAATCGATATAATGAGTGTCTCAATAATGTTGTACTTCCTTGAAACGGGTCATTCCTGAGGTATTTGAACTAACTTTTTCCCTTGCGAAAATGTTCTTCGCGCTTTGTTCAGGAGTTATTAAAGAAAAATACGGGCAAATCAGGACGCGACAACAGCCGATGGATTGCGGTTTAGCGATAAATCCCGCCCTTGCGTGGCATTGATCGACCCGCAATCAGTCCGTTATTGCCACTGTCTAGCAGCGTTTTTTGTTCATAACTCCTCAACAAAGCTGCGGAGAACAATTCTGCAAAGGAGAAAGTTACTTCAAATGACCAAAAGTACGTCATTTTTGGAACATCCTGTATATATTATTATGTGTATGTAACATCAAAAACCATTTTCTGCTTTCAGACATAATTTTCTTATTGTTTGCTGTGTGGCTCGATTTTTAAAGTGGGTTGTAGAAGCTTATACACGTTTCATCGATCACATCGTAATTTTTATGTTTGTTTTTACTGATATAAAATACTCGAAAGTGTATAAAAAGGACGAATGCGTTGTACTATTCACAAACTTCAATCGAGTAAATTCATTTTACTCCACAACGATCTCTACGAAATAATATAATTTTTGTCTATTGTCAGTGTTCGTAAAAATTGGTTCTGGAAGGTCAAGAAACACGTTTTACTTTACAGACGGGATAATCTTATTGAAGCATCGACAAATATTCGAATGTATGTATGCCACAGGCGTGGACTAATACATAGATCCACGCGAACCTATATTTGAGGATGCAGAAGGGAGAATGTTTCTGCTCCGGACTTGTAGGCCCGGATCAATGCACAGGGTGTGTACTTGAACCGATTATGCACATATATTAAGGACAGATTATTTACATACGTGTACTTCATATTTATGCACTGATCCATGCTGGCGAAGCTGTTAGACGCGTGGGCTTGATTCTATTCTTGAAACCGCACTTTTTTCCGACCCGCTGAGAGAATGGAGCAACTTGTTTGATCTTTTCATGTCGCGGTTCTATAACAAAAGTAGGCAGCACGCGGGTATGAATTAGGGTTTGCATGCACGATCACCTGTAATTTACAGCAAGCTTAACGTGTCTGGAAAATTCATCATCCTAGAGAACGAGATACTCATGGACCTTCAAGAAACACAAACGCTCGCATAGTGACTAAGTAACCTTATTGTTAGTTCAATCTATTCTACACTGCTGGGCTACGGTAGGATGATGCTAGAACAATGACATTGTTTCGAGCTTCAACTAATGATGCTGGTTTTCAGAGAAACGCTCTAAAAAGTACGTAACGATAGATTTAATAACAATTGAGAACGTACAAGGTTCAATGCCAAGTCCTAAACAAAGGTTTAGAGAAGTTCAAGTTCGTAGAAAGGTTACAGATGTTATTAACCTTCTTCTTTTTACGTAGTTATAATCGCATTACGGATTCCCCACCCTTCTTGGAGGGGTGGGGGGGGACACCAGGATATGTGTTGATATATATGTAAGTCCCCGCCCCGGCTGAGGGTGGAAGTTACAGATCGCGATAAGAGGTGACCGGGGGCGTGTTCCGACACGTCTTGGCTCCTCATTCCGCCTCCCGTAAACGCTGCGGAAGAGTTGGCGGGGGAGCAACCTGGCCACTCCCCCCGCCCGCACAGCTTACCCACCCCTAGGGGGAGGGGGCAAGATGTAGCACCCCTTATAGCATTAACGGGGGTTAGCTCCACCTACCGCCACTATATCTTCGTCGACCACGCAGTTGGGACCGAGGAGCCCTGGAGGGACGTCCTCGAAGCGACTTGCCCACTCGCGGAGAGGAGGTCTCGCTCTTTCTCCCTCTCCGCCGTCTCCTTCTGCGACGTTACTTCTTCGCAGATGAAGGCCATCGCTTTCCACAACCCGTAGCTGCCGTCCATGCGGTCGATCACAGCCGACAATGAAAAGTCCCACCCGATAACGCACCTAATGGCACCGCGCATATTGGTGCCAAGGCGGCAAAAAATCTATTTCATAATCTTTCGATTTTTATATAAAAAAATTATTTTTGTTTAGCCTAATAGAGATTGCATAATGTTCCAAAGTCCGATTTTCATTTTTTAATTTTGTACGGAGATATACGCACAGTAAATAACCTTTTCTTCTCTCTCGGGAATTCATCAATTTTGAGTGCGAGACAGTGAAATCTCGTTGTATGTCAGTGCCAACCTCTCGTTTCCAAGTCAGTAGAAAACCTCACACCACCGCGTTGAGTGGCCGAATCTCTGGAGCCGTCGGCCACAACATTGTCGGCTATATCTGTGTGAGACCAGAAGATCGTTACTAATCCAATTACAAAATTTCTTTATGTTTCGTTATTTCTTATAAAACTTTTAGCAATATATTTGTGTTATGTTTCTGATTTAAATGAAACTAAATATGATATAATTCCGATGATATTTACTTGTGTAACGAGCGATGGAAGTCTTTCCATAACAATTACATTAACGAAAAATTAGTTTAAATGTGATCCGAATTATATCGCGTTTGATATCATTTTAATCAGAATAATTACACAAATATATGGTGAACGATCACATAAAAATAACGAAAAATAAAGAAGTTTCGTAATTAGATTAGTAGTGGTCTTGTGGTCTCACATCGATATAGCCGACCATGTGTGGCACACTCGTCGGCGACGACAGCTTTCGAGCTTCGCTGTGCGCTTCTCCGTGTAACGGAGACATGTATCGCGGCGTGTACCTTCCTTCCGATTGAATGTCAGTCACGTTTGTATGTCATAGGTTTCTTATGACTTTCACGCGGGATGACCCTTAGGTTTCCAGCGTTCCCTGTGTATTTCAAACGAGACACTCGACGAGAACCACCCATTTCGTATGAGTGTCAGTAAAAAGGACGGCGGTACTGACATACAACGTGATTTCACTGTAGTTCACTGAGTTATGTAATTATTCCGCCTATAATTGAATTCGTAGGGGTCTACAAGTCATATGGATGATTACAAATAGCTTAAACTGTTAACTGGCAAATAAATTTTTCAAAAAGAATTGTTTAACATTAAAGTAATATGGACTAACCTGAAGCGTCTTTGCATTATACTTTTTTTTATTTCTAGAGGAATACAAAAAATTCTTTGAAAGACTTCGACCTGGCATTAATCGTTTTGGCAAGGTGTAATATTGATCTAACTTTGTGTAAAAAATCTCGAGACTCTTCGTGACCTCTTTGCAATAATTTAAGTTTAAATATCAACTTTCAGAATATCCAATAATGAATAGCGCAGAAGGTACGGTTATTTGATATTTCGGGTGAAATTTTTTAAGGATATATCATAAATAATAAAGAAACATGTGAAATTCATATATATAAAAAAATATTTGATAACAATTTTTGTATGGTAAATAAACAACGTTTTCGTACACTCGACCACTATCGCAAAAAATACAAGAGGTATTTTTTGGTAGTGGTTCAATGAACGTTATAAAAATAATTTATGTAAGATAAAAAAATTGTTATTAAATATTTTTTTATACATGAAGAATTAATAAATCATATACATTTCACATTTTTCTTTATTATTTAGAAATATTCGTAAAAAAATTCACCTAAAACATCAAAAATAGCGTAATTTTCGTACGATTCATTCTTGGAAATTCTGAAAATTGATATTTTAAATTGCGGCCAAGAGGTATCGAAGGGTGTCGAGATATTTTACACAAAGTTAGTTCAATATTATACCTTACCAAAACGACCAGAGTCCGACCAAAATCTATTAAGGGATTTATTGTATGCTTCCATAAATAAAAATTGAGCAGAAATCTAAGATTTCCGATTAACCCATATTACTTAATGTTTAACAACTTTTTTGAAAAATTATTTTTGCCAACTAAGCTTGGTACTGCAGCAATCTTTTCACAATTTTTCAAGCAAATTCGTTGGATAGTTTCGTTTTCACAAATATTTTGCCACTTTTTGGTAATTTGGCACCACTGTGCCGTGCGGCCCCGATCACGCTGGGCACTCTTCCATCGTATGCCCGTGTCCTGGGCCTTTCCGCAGTAAAGATGTTCTTAACCTAATGGAGGTTCATAGCATTCTTCTAGCTCTCCTGTAATCCCCTACCAAAGCTCGGAAAGAGATAATTTCTTTGTGTGGTAGAGAATTGTGCAGTGCCTACTGACTCCGTGGTTCCATTTTCTCACGCAAGCCTCGTAGGACGCTGCACAAAGATCCCTTGTTGAAGGGAACAACGTTTGTTCTTTCCCCGAAACTGATGTCGCCTTTCAACTGAGTGTGAGCCTGCGATGCATCAATTGCCATTGACTGGAGTACGGCTGGTATGTTTCCCATTTAGAAACGAGACACTTAACTTCCAGCCGTACCCAAGTCCGTAACGAATTCTTAGAGCCAAACATGCCAATAAATATCTAAAAAATTACAATGTCCCACTCGATCGTCATATAGACCCAGACATGATGTCTAGCCCAGAGTTGGGAAAAATATTTATCTAAATAAAAATTTCTAATAACGAATAAAAGATAAAAAAAATTTTATTCGTTATTCGAAGATTCGAATAAAAAAAGTATCTTTATTCGACGAATATCGAATAAATAATTTTACTCGACGAGAATTTATGTGATGAATAAAGATAATTTTTTTTATTCGAAGCGGATTTATTCGAACTTCGAATAATTTTTTCATCTTTTATCTGTATTTTTTATTTGAAGGATTCGAATAAATCTTCGAATAACTTTTGCCAGCCTGAATACGTGATGACGAGGTCCGAAGAGCGGACGAGTAAACGAGTAAACAGATGGAGAATCGCGCACGAATGAAAGTTTAAACTTTTAGATTTTTCAATTAGATTAGATTAAATTTCTCGATTAGAAATAACAAGACCCTTATCTTCAAGTTTACGAAAAGTGTGTAGGTTTTTAGAATGGCCAAAAATAAGATACACCAATTATATTTATTGGCGAAGACTTATGCTTAATAGGTGAAACCACACTTCAAATGTTTTGCAACTCACGTATTTAACCCCTAAAATTCGGAACAAATGTTTTAATTACATAAATGATGAAAGATTAATACATATTTCTCTTTTTTCAGTATTTAAGATTTTTAATTATAATCTAGTTCTCTAAGGAAAGTTCTTTAATAGTAAGGTATAGTAAATTTGTTAATTCTGTTTGCAGTTATTTAAAATGAAATTTCTACGTTTTCTGAGTAAGACGAGTCATCTTATTTGCAAATACTAAACGCATGTAGATATGCAAAGTACTACTATGTATTTCTTTAACTCATTGCAATTTTTTCTATATACAGTTGCGCCGGAAAGTATGTTGACACCTTTTCAAGCGGAATAAATTTTTTAAAATTGGTCCAAATGACTTGAATCTAGTTTGCTAGAGAATGACTAAACAAATTTTTTTTAGATTGCAATTGGTTGGAATGATAAATAAATGAAGGACATTAAAACTTTAATAGTCTTTAATAGTTCTTGTCATAGTAAATATAATTTTCGATACTTCATAGTAATTGGAGTTTGATGCAAAATATCTGTCTTATTAAGAACATTTGTAACTTTCTTCTTCAGGTTTGATTTCTCTTTTCTTCTTTTGTCATCTTCATTATATTAGACTGCGGATTTTATGTATTTATGACAAAAATGAATAGATACAATTTGAAGCAATAGATACATTAAAAGGATTGAAGAATATCGACGCATTTTTTACAGCTTATTTCTTGGAAACGATGAAAACAATTTTTATTTTGCATAAAAATCTGCAGTCTATACATTATGATAAATTTTTGGTCTATATTTTCAATTTATTTTTCCACTTAAAATGACTTTCTTCCGACTCGATACCGCACACGTTTGAACGACCAATCAGATTGTATTTTGTACATTTTATTTTCAAAAAGTTCTCGTGAAAGTGTGAAATCTGTCGTTCCTCGCATATCAGTTTCAACTCCATGTCATATTCATTTATGTATTATACTCATTTAGACACCTTGTCATGTACATATACGTCATATACCAGTGCGCCCAGGACAAAGAATTTCCAGCCAATTACTTCCGACAGTGTATAGAAACGCGTGCACGAAGGCATGATTAATTAATTGTTGGAGTGGAACGCCGGTGAAAGCAGATCATAACAAGCTGACGTCCGTGAGGGTCATTGGGGTTCTTTTTGGACGACGATAATGTTTCAGGACAGGGTTAGCGTGAGTAATACCACTACGGATCTCGAGACAGTACCAAGAGCTCCTTGGAGGTCCCTCATAGTCATTAGCGCTCGAATACAATGATCTGATCAACAACAGACTGCGCATTTTATTTTATATAATAACTTGAAAGTACCTTTATTAATGGTCAATGAAATTTTCAAAATGCTTTTACTAATGATCAATGAAATTTTCGCATTAATCTTAATAAAATGAACACCCACATTAACGATTAAGGTAAATTTATCTGTCACTGTTATTCTCATAACTGGTTTGAGTCATTAATATAATTTAATATAATTAATATATTAATAACTTAATCTATTTTAAACTCACATTGTGCATATTATTTGAAAATGAAACCATTTATCGGATAATTTAATACAGTGAATCCTTTATACATGTCGCCGAGGCCTGGCCGATAAATATCGCAGAATTATCCCCACTTCCACTCGTGAGGGGCGAAGAAGCTCGAGAACCAACGGTCGCCGAGGAGTGTAACATAATACGGTCCAATAACAAAACTTCTTTATTTGTCATTATTTTTTTATAGGACTTTCACCAGCATATTCGTGGCATTTTTCTACTGAAAATGATATCAAATATGATATAATTCCGATGATATTTACATGCGTGATGAACGATGAAATTTTTTGGACGCAAAGAATGAAGGTGTTTATCACAGCATTTGTCGCTGTGACTTTGACATATAAAATATAGGACAAAGAGAAGAGTTCCATCGCAAGAGAATAGTGACTCCTGGAGGATAAACGACATCAAGACCCGTGTTGCTGACATATATCGAGACTGTTCTATTCACTGTATTATGGATATTGGATTGGCTAAAATGTCTTCTTGTTTTGCTTCAGGAAATTAGGAACGCTTTATTTTATTTAAACTTCGTTGAACTATAGATGGTTCGACAACTCATATTAATTTCAATAATTTATTAGATTATCTAAAAAGTTCTTTTCTCTTTAGACAATATGAATATACATAAACAGCACGAATATGTTATTCTTAATGTTTTATTAGTACCTAAGCCTTCGTTTCTTCAAGCACATCATTTGTTTGCTTAAAAAATTATCTAAAATCACATTGTGCATATTATTTTAGAATGAAACCATTTTTGGGGACAATTTAATACAGTGTAATATGTTTAAATGCGTACTTTGGAAAAGAATAAAAATTTCTCAGTGCATTTTTTTATTTTGTTTAAGTACAAGTTTCTCAATGTGGGAATAATTTTCAAACTGCACGATCATCCGTGACGAACGTCAGGTTGATCGAAACCATTAAATTACTACGTGTTATCAAAGACAACTTGTACTCGGTTTTATTGCTAATTCCGTGGAACCTGCGCCCCGTCGCTACCAGCATTTAAAACTCGATTCCGACGCTATTCTGGTTAAAAACTTTTATGGTCTATGACCGGTGGTCGCGGTTGCGTTCTATAGAGGATTTTATATGAAACGTTCACGGGCACGAAGCAGCTATAAATTTTCAACGCGGTTTCAAACTTTTAACGTGTGTTCAACAATTAAACTTGTTTGTCATCGTCCGTTTCAGTATCTGGGTATCGAAGTTTTCGAAGTAATCATAAATAAATACGAGTTTTTCAACCGATACAGCATATTGGAAATTCAATTGGTATGAACTATTTTCGATTTTTATTTGAATGATTTATTCATTCGGTGATATCGCTTAGAACATTCATGATCAAACGAGGTAGTCTTCATACTACAATAAAGAGTTAAAGGATCTAATATCAGTAAAAAATATCTTATACATATGATAAAAAGAGAATAGTTTAGGAAATAGTAATTACAAAAGGATACTGGAAACGTGGAACGTTGCGTTCTTTTCGTCCTCGATTGTTCGTCTGATTGTGATTCGTAATTCTCATCGTTTCCCTTGTCTTACACGTACCTACCAGTATTATCAGATCAAGACTTGTGCCCACACTCTAACTTCCTCTTCTACCGTGCTATTCCCCACGTTTCCACCGCGGCCTGGTCATGTGACGCGTTTCGTCTCTATCGTGTATACTCCGATACTGGCAGAGAGAGGGTAACTTTTCTCCTCGAATCGTGCTCCCTTCCCTCATTCGGCGACACTGGTAGCCGCACATACGCATTCATCTCTACAGCTGATCACGCTAGACGCTTTACACTTACACATACATGCACATTCATCCACACAACTCGCACACCTACATACATATACATATGTATAGTTAAAGTGTCTAATCGTTCTGAAAAATTAAGTATCGAGTCCAAGCCGACATAGAATCGTTAAGGATTAACTAAACTTTATTTCTAACGTGTATAATTTTCTTTGTTTTCAAAGAGAAGAATTCATTTCTAAGTTATAATCTGCGTTATAATCTAAGTTGTAAGAACAGTAGCCATATAGATGTATTTTTTCTTTTATAGTCTTAACAAGTTACAAACGATGTATTGGTACTCTCAAATTGTTTTATTGTCTTATCTATTGTAATAAATTGTTCCAAGTTGTTATTGTCATAAATGTATGAAATCCGCAGTCTAACGATCAGTGTTCAGTCACATTATAATTGTAAATAGTTTCTTAGAATTTGTTTTGCATTTTTGTCTGCGCAGTCGAAATTTCGGCCGTTTTGCCTCGCCCTAGCTAAGTAGCACTAATGTACAACTTTGAAACGTGGTTGAAACTCCGTTCTAATTTGCTCCAGTCGTGCTCGATTTCTGCCGTTTTATCGGCTCGCCGCGGCAGCTCCCTTGATAAATAGAAACGCTTGACACTCGACTGGAAAAACGCGAAACGAGAGTCGGAGCGTGCGGGACGCGATAACGTTGAACGACCGTTCGCGCAGCCCGGAATAGAAATCGATATTGGAATTAACTGTGGCATGTTGTTGCTGATTATGACATCACGGAACAATCTTGGATGTCGAGGATACTCTGAACTCTCGCGACCACGTCCAAAATGCTGCAAAACGGAGAAATTTCACACTTTCGATATGGAACCCTTTTAAAATTCAAATGGCGGATGGTTTTGTTGATTGTACAAATGGCAATCTTTAATTGCATCCAAATAGCTGCTCATTAAGTTTTTTTAACATACCATGAGTTGTATTTTATCTAGAACCATTGATCTTGTTATTCCACTCAATTTCACAACTTTCGTTAGAAATTCGTCAACAGAAACTAAATAGTTGGGCGATGACTTAAACTAGCTGGGTCAAAATGGACCCAGATTTTACCACCCAAGTGTTCACTTCAATTAGACTTCAAAAGTCTAAAATTAGACTTCTTAAAAAAGGTACGCAGAATTTAATAAAATGAAAAATATTTTTGTAAAATATTTTTTAGCTGTTTTATAAAACAGAAATGAGGTGCAAGTTCGATCGTGTTAAAGTTTCATGACGTATCTTATATTACTGTAAAGATAACGTCTTTCATTTAGGATTCATTGTCAGTAACACGATAAGAAAACAAAATTGTGCATCAAGTTCTAAGATATCATTGTAAAGGGAAAGTCGGTCTTCAAAGTCAGTTTTAGCTTCGGTCTTAAAAATTACAGTAAATTTTGTTACGAAAAAAATTCTTTAATATTTCTAGTGACAGTAGAATTTCTAGGCTTTTGAGAAAAATCTTCAGTTTCTCACTCGCTATAAGATACAAAAACATCTTATTGTTAGAAGAAAATGAACGACAGATTGCAAACATAAGAGTTTCAATCTTTAAAATGTAATAAAATTAAAGCGGTCATTTAGAGCGATTTAGAATGTTCTAGAATATTAGAAAATCGCTCTAAATGACCATTTACGTATAATCATAATGGTCTAAATCAATGTGGTCATATCTGGTACCCCACCCTGTATGGGGAGCTCTCAAACCAACCGGATCACCTTCCTGTAAAAGGAAGGACTCGTCCAGTACGGATACTAGGAAGAAAAATAAGCAGAAACCAATTTCCAAGCGCTAGAAAAAAAGGCTAGAACCGTGAATTGTTCGGCAGAAGCAAAATGTTGATCAAGGATAATTTTAACTATCTTCCGCAAATTATATATATATATATGAGAGAGAGAGAGAGAGAGAGAGAGAAATGGGGGATGTCTACAGCGACTGTTCACCGTAAATCAGTGGTCATGTTTCGCTGGATCGGAGGCCTTGCCTTAACCGACTGGGTCGTGAGGATGACAACCTCTTTAAAAAATCCTTCACCTCAAATTTGGAGTACACGGCGAAGAGGCACTCTCGTATGGGGGTATGGGAAATTAATGGTCACCAATGTGGCATCAAAGGATGTGTAAGAGCCCACTCTCTCAAATATTATATGTTTGGATTAATTCACCATTGCACAATGAACAAGCCTATGTATTCACCGAGGAAACGTTGGAGAACGAGATACAATTAGGAGTACAATTTACACGTGGCCGAGAAATCGTTGTGAGCAGAGCAGGAGCGTTGCTCCCTAGTACGAGATACAAATCGAAAAGTGATCGAGGAATGACCTCTCTTCATCGACTCGACAGTGTCGGTTTGGAGCACAAGTGCAAGACCCCACTTCGTCTACAAGTACGGAGTAGTCACGCAGAACACAGCATTGGTCGATGAGTGCATCGGTCTCTAGCGTACCACGTCTAGGGTACCTGCCCGTACCTCAGAATATTCTGGGCTTACCCCGGTAAGGGTTATCTGTTCAATTTGATGGATAAGAAGGTCAATGGTACGAAGCTCGGCGGTAAGGGGAAGGGGATTCTGCGAAGCTCAAGCGGCAAGGTGTCTGGGACATTTGGGATATCCGCCGACGGAGGCCACAGACCCCTCACCCCCTCCTCTTGCAGATATCTACAGTTGGCCCACTTCCCGTGTGCCTCGCGCCAGGAACTGCCTTTTGTCGAGCAGCTCAATCTGA
The DNA here is from genome assembly GCA_028454255.1 of Halictus ligatus. NCBI lineage: Eukaryota > Metazoa > Arthropoda > Insecta > Hymenoptera > Halictidae > Halictus > Halictus ligatus. The sequence continues at coordinate 1,236,962 of CM052138.1, forward strand.
AGGTGAGAATCTCAGCCACGATAAAAGCTCCTGGACAAGGTAAGGATGGCTGTGCAGGCGGTAGACCGGATGTCCAACTTCAGCAACGAGCTCAAGGGCATCTGCACGAAGAAACTCCACGCTGCGAGGCGCGAGATGCGATCGACCAACTACGAGTGAGGAGGTCAAGGCGCAGCTGAGGGAGATGGAAACACGCTTCTATCTCATGCAAGCGGAGCGTGATGACCTTCTTAAAAATATGAGGTGCCCCCCACGCTGAAAATATCCAAGATGGGGCTGGCTCAGCAGGGTCAACCGGGGTCAGCTCCCCAGGGGAGGCCTGTCTCTAAGCAAGTACCATCACGTCCGAGCTGAGGGAGCATCACGTCCCCCTTTCGCACCAGTCTGACATAGGGTGCGGGGACCATCACTAGGGAGCACATCATCGCTCAGGTTGAACGCCTGATGGAGGACAAGATCACTGCGCTCGAGTACCCTCCCATGGTGGCGCTGTTGCCACACGGCAACGAGCAGGTGGTCACCAGGCTCAGGAAGTCTCGTCTCCCCATCGGCTTGAGAGGGTAGCGGTCGCCCTCGGGGGACCCGATGTACGGATTCGTCGTCTCTATGCGGGGAGATGAATCGTGCGCAACGGTGACTGGCCGTGCGGACAATTCCCTCCCAATGGCCCTCCCCTCCAATTTTTGGCGGAGATGTGGGCAACCGGATACCGGATCGCCTGCTCCATCTGAAAGGGGGGGATTGTCCCGGATAGGGAGGAGGTCGATGTGGCGAAGCTGGTGCTGGTAATAATGGACAGACTTGCCCACTGGCGGCAGCAGGTTGCTTCTGCCGACACGGGCAGGCCAATTGTCCGGACCCTCCTGCCCATTCTGGGAAAATGCTGCAGCACGGGGACGACTCACCTACCGTCTGACGCAGGTGCTCTTCGGACACAGTCGTTTTGGGGAGTGCCTGTGTCGGATCAAGAAGGAGCGGAGATGGCGCAGTAACATCACTGAGGGGAGGCCCAGAACACGGCGCGGTATACGCTGAAAGAGTACCTAGCGTGGTCGGGGCTGCGCCGAGTCCTTAGGGGCGTTATCGGGTGAGACCGCTCGCTGCTGGCTGTGATCAACCACATGGTCAGCAGCGAGGGGTCGTGGAAAACAATGACCACCTTCTGGGAGGAAGTAATGTAGCAGAAGGAGGCGGCGGAGAGCGAGGGGGAACGAGTCCTTCTCCCCGCGAGGAGTCAAACACTGGGGGACATACCCTCAGGGCTCGTTGGCCCCCACTGCGGGTTGGACGCAGAAATGGCGGCAGTGGGCGGAGCTAATCCCTCACGGCCGTCATGGAGGGGGGTTGCCATGTATTGACCCTCCCAGGAGTGGGCCAGCCATGCGGGCGGGGGAAGCCATTTAATTACTCCTCCCGTCAATTCTGCCGGGTGGCCGCCCGTGTCCGTGGCGTCTACGGGGAGGCGTGGAAAGGTCCGGGCGTGCCGGAACACGCCCCCGGTCTCCTCTTACCGCGAGCGGTGACTTGCTCCCTCAGCCGGGGCGGGAACCTATCCCCCTTTCCCCTGAGCGTTCGGGGGTGGCCGGATCACCGGAGCGGCGGCTGTCGTGGGAAACACGACATGGCTGCAGAACGACTCGGGGAACACGAAGCGGGCGGCTAGAACGGCCGCAACGCAGTCGGCCTCGGGAGGATCCTCCAGCAAGGTGCTACCCGTAAGGGATTTTCCTTTCCAGAAAGGGGGAATCCCCCCACGAAGAAGGTAGTGACGGCGCCAAGGTTTTCCAGGCAGTCCAAGACCACGGCGGTGGTCATGCCGGTCCCGGTGGGGAAGAATATAACCCTACAGAACGCCATGGAGAAAGCGGTCAACGACGTTCGGAGGTGAAGGAGTTCGCAAGGACCACAAGGGTTCACTCAAATGTTTCCAATCTCCACAACGAGCAGCCACAGGTAGACCGCTGCTACTGTTGCGGGTGTGATGACCACCGGGCGGTGAAGTGTGTTCGCCCCCTAAAATTTCCGCTGTGTAAGGGCTAGGAGCCCCTCCTTTCGCCTCGGGGTTGCCGGAGGGGGGGGGGGGGGACAGGCGAGACCCGTAAGACTACGGTCCATCTGGCTGAGTAGCCATCTCCAATTGAGGTGGAGAAGCCGCTATGCAGGCTGAATAGGGGGGCCATAATGGTCATCAGAATTAGAGAGGCTATAATGTCGCAGAAGGAGGCGGCGGAGAGGGAGAGGGAGGACGATCCCCTCTTGGCCAGGAGAGTGATCTCTAGGTGACGCCTCCCTAGAAGCCGGCGGCCCCCGGTTAGGGGTGGCAGACGTGATGATGGCGCTGGGATGAACTAATACGCCTATCGCAGCCATAGCGGGGCCTACCACAAGGCTTCTCCCCAGGAATGGGCCGGCCGCAGGGGCGTGGCCGGGACAGCATCTCACCCTGTCCCGCCTATGCGACTGATGGACCGCCCACCGTACCAAGCGTCACGGGTTGTGTGGGGCGGGACGGGACTTAATGAGCCGGAACTCGTCTTGGCCCCTCCTTACCGCATGCGAAGACTTCCTCCCTCGGCCCAGTGGGGAGCCCCTCGAGGCTTCTCGGGCGAGAGAGGGGTTCTCCGGGGGCCGCGGGCACGAGCTGGGACTAGCAATTAGCACAGCCACAATGGGGTTAGTGGGTATACCTAGCATTGCACACACCACCGGGGAGTCACACATAACCCCGTTGCCCTCTCAAGGGTTTCGGGGGATACGTATTGCATTTCCCTCACGATAAAAAAAGGGGACGAACGACGGGGTCACCGGAGCCATCGGGAAGTCAAGCTGGACTCGCCCCCATCGGGTGGCCCTGGGAGGGGGAAACACAGTCGGCACGTCGCTGTGGTTGCATTATTAGAATGATGGAGGGGGCCTCTCCCCCCTCAGTTGAGTTCAATTACGACATTCTAAGTCCACCACGCAGGAAAGCCTAGGAACGGCTGTCAGGTTCAGTTGGTACGCCCCATAGGGAAGAGCCTAAGATAATCCATGCCTCCAGCGAAGGGGTGGGATATACATAAGGTGGATTTCCATCATTCTAAAAAAAGAGGGGGGTTTCGCGCCACTGAGAAATTCGCATCGATTTCTGATCTAACGAGCGTCACCTCTAGGCCGGCCAGGGATAAGAAGAAATGGGACGAAATAAGAAGGGCGGAGGAACGGAAAGATGAGATCGAGTAGATTGGTCATGAAACCGATCCAGTTACATCGTCGTGGCACCCGCGATCCAGTCAGTTTGACTTTTAACGGACGAACGGCGATAAGTAGACCACGGTCTCGTGACCGTTACCATACAGTGGACAATAATCTTGAAAGCGAATTTGTTAGACCTGTAACACCTTAGTATTCTTTCAGATGTTTTTTTATGGCTAGGCTAAGAAATATTTAGTTCCGAAAATAAATTACTCGTAATGTCGACCGCGTTAGCGAATATGGTTTGGAGGAGGGCACAACTCTATGTTAATCATTTTTTTTAAGACTAGAGAGCTCATGAAGGTCCACTTTTAATGCTTTTATTGGAATCATGTAGTTTTTAACACAGAGACCGATGTAATTCATTATTCCCCATAAGAAAAAGGGTTGTTCCCCTTTATTATGTCGAAAATCAATTATATTAGGTGATATTTCAATTTTAATGCTAATATTGTATTTACTCTTACTTATACTTAATACTTAGAAGCATTTACTTATTCTCATATAGTATAATATATACTGTCCAATTAGGCGTTTCCGAAACTTATTATTAGCAATCGACCGTATTCCAGATCGCCAATAATAAATTTTACGTCAAAAATGCAAGATTCAAAACGATGGATACAATACACTGTATAGCAATGTCTCGATATATAAGGTGCCCCGGTATTGATGGCACAACCGTGGAAATTCTATGCACGCGAAATTGACGGATTTTCAAAGTCGATTTTCTTGAAAACAAAGCATCGTTTAGTACGGTTGTACCATCAATACTGGGACACCCTGTATGTGAAAACTTCGGGGCCAAAATGTCATAAGTGATATAAGTATATAAGTATAACGATATAAGTACCGTGTAGACTTTAATTTGCATGCATAAACATAAGTATTCTAAGTATTACGTATAAATATACTAGATTTATACTAGATTTCTTATACATAATCTTTTACTAGTACAAGGTACTCAATATTGGGAAACCTTAAAAATATACTTTTGATGAATTGACTGGACGCTCCGCCCACAATGGAGCACTGAAACGACAGTGATAAGTGATAAGTAAACAGCGGATTTTATGCATTTATGACAAAAATGAGTAGGTATAGTTTAAAAAGTAAAAATGTTAGAAGAATTTAAAAATATTGTTATATTATTTTCAACCTATTGCACATATTCAGAAACAAAAATTGAATTGTTGCAATTCAGGTAGAAAATTTTGATTTTTCAAAAAGATCCGCTATCTAGGGACAAGTCTAATATACCCAGGGTTGGGTATATTTCATTCGAAATAAGATAACAAATAACAATTTGAAATAATGAATTAATTTAAATACTTTATTATTTGTATTTTACAAATAACATAAAAAATTAATTTTCATTTGAGGTTTAAATCAAATAAACTATTTTCAAATAATGTTTTATTTGAATAATTATTTATTTCTATTACGTTGTACAAATAAAATAATAAATACTTTCGCCTCAAGAAGAAGTTATTGTAGTAACTAAATTAATTATTAAATTTAGATATGGTAAGTTTTGTAGTTTAACGAGTAACGTTTAGCTGCATTTGTTTTGAAAATTGTCCTTTGGTACAGAAGCCAAATAGAATTTTCGAGAGTAGGCACAAATTATAAAAAATTAAATAATTATTACTATCATTATTATTATTATTAATTATTATTTTATTATTATTATTATTATCAAATGAATAAAGACATGAAAAATTATTCGAATTTCATTTGAAATTTCAAATAATGAAATAATTTTGAAAAAATTATTTGGCTGTCCAAATAAACTAACCTATGATTATTTCCAATGACATATGATCTTAACGATTATTTTTCAAATAATTCATTCATACCCGAGCTTCGTCTACACCTGTCCAAACAAATAAACGGTGTTCATTTTCTCCATTTTAAAGTCTAGTGAATTGAATCCATCACATTTATTGAGGATAATTCATTCGCGATGTATATACACACAAAGTGAAAAAGTGTAAATTCGCCTTAACACAGCGATTTCCAACCTTTATGCTACTATGATTATGTTCATATCTTTAAATGACATCGTTCTTTCCAATAATGATAGCTTACTTATCTAGAGTTGAGTAGAAAATCTAAACCCGGCAATTTTAACGTCAACGACAGAGTACCAGTTTGAAATAGATAATCAGCATCATAAAAATGATAAAAAAGATTGTTCGTTAATTATTTCAAACAGGGCGTAACGCCTCGAACTTAACGTTAGAGTATATTTCACCCGTCGACTTTGATGTTCCCCATGCAATACTTCCTTCGAACATGGTCGCACCATTTGAAGAATTCTTATTGCGGGACTAAAATCGCCAGAAACGGATCCGATGGATGGGACAAGGAAGGGCGAAGGGTGAGCCTCGTGAAAGGGACGAGGACGGAGATGGTTAGAAATCGAAAGAAGAGAGTAAAAGGTAAACGGCTCGTCGCGTCGCGTCGCGTCGCCGACGCGATGGGGAGAACGAAAAGAAACAAGAGACCAAGGATAAGGTGGGCAGAAACGAGAGAACCGAACGAAGCGGTAGAACGGAAAACCACGTGGGACGGAGCGAGACGCAACCACGGCCTGAGAAAGGGTAAAGAAAAAGAAGGAGGGAACTTGTACATGTTGAATACGTGGGACGGTTAATACTTCCTTGGCGCGTGTAATGTGCCCGTCTGGCGGCGCCGGCGCCTGCATGCCTTCTCCCTTCCTCGCCCCTCCCGTTTCTGCCTCTCGCTGCTCTGCGTATTTATAGTGTATTATTATTGTAATATGTTTACGCAGCGTGACACAGATTTGATGTGACCAGATTTGCAAAACTCTGATGCGGGCTCTGCTCTGCTATCTCGCTCCGATGACGGACACCGATCCGCATAGCTCGCCAGTAACGAGTCACGAGACACGTCGATGTCGTGGATAATGGATAACAAACTGTTCCGAATATGCAGTAAATAATCAGAGATCGAATGGAACTCTTAAACTATTCGATTATGCGAAAGAAGACAGCCGAAGGCGTAATAAGTGTTACTAATAACTGTCCACTCTAATTCTGTGTTGCAAGTTTGAAGTAATAGGAGCAGGGTGGAAACAGCTGTATATCACTTCCGCCATCTTTTTTCGTATGACGGATCATAGTTATGAAGTATCCGCAATGTTAAGAATATTATCTTCGCGGTTCCGAGAGAACTATTGAATCGAATAACTTACCTACCAGTTTTATTGATTAGAACTTATGTGTCGAGAGCGAGAGGCCGGCGAAGGGTTATTACTCCAGAAATATGATTTCAATTTGTTAGTTAGGTACTCAGACAAACCTGATGAGAAATCAGAGAGCCGCTAGGATGGTATAGTTTCCGTGGACGAACCCAATACGAAATTGGGGAGCCACTAGATTGGAGAAAATCTCTGTTGTTAGTAGTTAGTAGGCCTTGTAAGTAGTATAATTTAATTGATACATTCCAAGCGATAAGATTATATCGTGTGGGAACGTTCAATTATTAGATTAGGATATTGGACAGTAATTAAGGGTTTATAGATAATACGATTTACCAAACAATACGAATATATTCTGATTTGAATGTGTGTCTTAGATTGAAAATAAGTATACAATAGATGTATTGTTACATAAGGTGTACGGGGTTAACTTGATTCAAAAGGGACTTTAACCCGATCTCACTAGAACTGTGTCTTACGGACGCGACTCGACGTGACTCTGCATGTTACTGCACAATTACTAGCCGAAGAGGATGAATATGGACAAGTTTATATACTCTAAAAATGAGAGGGAGTGTCTGTTCTAATCTAGGGTCGCATACTTGCAGTTGTCGTTTCCAGTGAGTTGAAGGTTTGCAGTGGACCTTTGTTCAAAGGACTAAACGAAGGACTATCTTGACAAATTCCAGAAGAGAATGTTCTCAAAATTTCCATATTAGGAATCATACGGTAGTGTTACTGAATTATGCTTCGTGTTGGCTGCGTCCAGCATTTTTTCTTTCTTTCTACGTATTAACAGTAACTGCACACATGATTGTTACAGTTCAATGATCACATATGTTGACTCCGCCATTTTTCATCATGCAATCAGGATTATTTTCATGCTTCTTTATTTCGTTCAATTTCTATCTATTTAATAAATTGGCATGCATTGTACATGTATAATAAGTAAACTGAGGATTTTATGCATTTATTAAATGCAAAAGAGTAAAAACATTGAAAAAAATTTAAAGTACTGTCGTAGTGTTTTCAACCCAATAACGTTATTAAGAAAAGAAATACATGTCTACAGTGTGTACTCGATATAGGTCCAGAATACGGATCTGACCAAGGACAATTATCGGCTGGAATATTACTATTCTTTTATACACTGCCAGACGTAGAAAAGGATAGCGAAGCTCGAGCGGCCTTGGTCGCCGAGGAATGTAAACATAATACGGGTCGAGCTTTGGGGCCCCTCACGAGGTACACCTCACGGCAGTGGGGATAGTTCTGGGACTTTTATCGGCTAGATATTTCAGACAAATATCGAGCAAAGGCTGTATATAGCTCCCGTGTCATGTAATTAATGCAAACAATTTTTATTTTGCATATAAATTCGCAGTCTAATAATAAGTAATCCCTAATAATAATAATAAAATAATAATCCCTAAAAAAATTGTCTTTTACGCGATGAAGTTTTTATGTCTCATATTATTGTACCATGTTGTTGTTAATTTTTAGATCTTGTATTTTCCAGCATCATTTACTACATTGACTCCACATGTGTAAAGGCCGCTTACTATCCACACAGAGACACGAAACGGTTCCGTGCAATATAATAATACTTTAATAATATTTCTTTTGATTAGTTCTCGATACGCGTCTGTGTTGACACGATCGGATAGGATAAACACCTATATTCAAATTAAACATTAAAGAATATTTGTTTGATCGATGCTGAACGGAACCTTTCCGTGTCTGATAGTATAAATCTACCTTAATACGAACGTCGCTGTTCTTTAAACTTTAGCACGCTAATACTCTTGACGCATATCAGGCGCCATCGACGTTTTTTTCCCAGACGAACTTTTTGCTGTTTGTACATTAGAAGCGGTTGCTAGTATGTAACAGGTTATTTTAAGTTGCTACCGTCCGGTTGCATTGCGCAAATTCTTCAACGATGCTCCCTAAGAAACCTCCACTGACAGTACAGAGTTGTTATTAAAGAAACGTGTCTCAAACGTATCTCGTAAAAAAGAGGCTCTCGAAGATATCGAAGCGCATCCTGAACTAGTTCCCACGGATACCCTTGAAGTTTTACTACTGTCGCTACGTCATACGACCGGAAATTTAAAATAACGTTCAGAGCAAACAATGTTTCATACACTTTGATTATGCATTCTGAATTATTGCAGGGCAATCAAAGTGTCTGACTTGCTTCGGGAAGTTATCATCAAGTAGACAAACTACGATTAATATGAGAAATTTTAAACAATTGCTACTGGGAAGATATCACCACCATTAAACGGAACCCACAAGATCAAACCAATCAAAATTTATACTTAGGTCTTTTTTTACACGGTGGAAAATCTGTTAAAATTGTGAAAATAAATGACACGTGTTAAAAGTTTTATAGAAGTAAATCAAACATGTTCAGAAAACCATGTAATAAACCTATGTGCGCTAGTGAAACCAAAACAGAAAAGTTGACAATTATAGCAGTACTTACTCGTTTAACTAATTTGACTGTGCAAACTACAAATTCGGATGAAATTCCGTTTGCTCAAATAGGTCGCATAAAAAATTAATTTCTAAACGTAAATAGACTATTGTGTATATCATATCATTGTGTGTATCATATCAATTGTGTATAACATACATAAGATGTTAAATACTTACAATTAGAACAAAACATCAGCTATAACCTTTCTATGGGGGTTTCAGAGATCGGTTCAAGCTAGATTTGAATATTTTCGTCGGTCCTCTTTTTCACAAAACATTGAAACTGTATATTTCTGTCGTACTAACCCTGTACATACAGTATTGCCTACCAGGTGCGCCAAAATTTCTTGCGTGCCTAGATCGTGGCCGTCTCAACCTCGGTTATTCTTGTCGGACCGTAAATCGGCTGTAATTGGCGAAGTTGATTTTCAACGGAACCGTATCGTTGCGAAACAGGCGAATTGCGTGTATTGTGACAGGTAATTGAGTCGTACATTAACCCCTTAACGCATAATTATTTTTAACCGAGTGCATATACCACTCTCCTGGCACTCTTACCAATTTTTGAACTTCATTCCAACAGTCAAGAAATAATTTACATCACATCAGTTTTCATAATAAAGCTTCTCGCTACATCGAAACGTATAACTACATGAAGTTATATTTTACTGATATAAATTAATTATTTTTTCATTTCTAATATACGGCGACCGTTGTATATACGATGTTTATCATAATTTGCTGGAGACCTGAGTCTACTCAGGGCCATATATCGGCTAGTAGATACTATTCGCCGAGTAGTGTAAACATAATACGGGTCGGGTATATGGGTGCGACACCGTTACTAATCTAATAACAAAGCTTCTTTATTTTTCATTATTTTTTTATGAAACTTTCACCAACATATTCGTGACATATTTATAATCAAAATGATATCAAATATGATATAATTCCGATGATATTTACTTGTGTAATGAACGATGAAAGTTACTTTCTTTTACAATTATATTAACGGACAATTAGTGTAAATATGATCCGAATAATATCGTGTTTGGTATCATTTTAATCAGAAAAGTTCCACAAATATATTGGTGAAAGTCTTATAAAAAAATAATTAATACAATAAAAATTTAAGTTTTAATTTAAAGGCCTGAGCTCACGCCAGTTTTTCATCTTTCCAGAACGCTTTGACTCTCTACGTCTCTTCCTTTCCCCTAAGCTGTCCTTCTTTCATTACACGTTCATTACACGTTTCATCGCGGTATCATTTTCATTAGAAACATACCACGAATGTGTTGGTGAAAGTTCCATAAAAAAATAATGAAAAATAAAGAAGTCTTGTAATGGAACTAGTACTCTCCTGGTCTCACACCAATGTACCCGATCCGTATTATGTTTACACTCCTCGGCGACCGAGGCCACTCGAGTTTTATTGCTCCTTACGGGGTAGACCCCGTGGCAGTGGGGATAGTTATGGGACTTTTATCTGTTAGATATTTGGGCCATATATCGAGTAGAGACTGTAGTTGCTCAGGCCTCTACTACATATTTACATCGTTCAGTATAATTGCACAAGGAAAGTACTAGGACGAATAAAGTCAAATTATCTCAGTAACAGTAAAGTTTCGGACAAATCTACTGTAGTATTAATAATAAATAAAAAAATAAATAAAAAAAATAAATAAATAAATAAATAAATAATTGTATCATAAGAATTCACGAAGTTATATGGTCGGATGAATCGAAAATTAATAGATTTAGACGAAGTTGATGTTGGTTTCGACGAAAAAAAAATTATAAAAACGACATGTGAAGAAGACTGTAAAGTTTGATGGCAATTTACGTGATATATCGTTAGATCACTGTGTCGTGTTAAAAGATAAATTAACCAGTGACCGTACAAAGAAATATTATGAATTTAATTGACAGAAACAATTGAAAATATGACAGACGAAGATAATAATATTGGTTTTCAACAGGATTGGGATCCGAAACATACGAAAATAGTGTAAGGATAAATTCTCAGCTATTTAAAATTTTAAATTGACCAGCACAAAGCCCAGGCTTAAATCCGATCGAATAATATGAGCTTTCTTGAAGGAGCAATTAAATAAAAGATATCACTCTTTACCACCTTCACTGAAACAATTATGAGACTGAGTAGAGAAACAATAGAAATGAAAATCTCAAGAATATTGTAAAATATCTAGTAATAAATATGCCAAAACAATTTGCATCTATCAGGGAAGTTCAAGGTACACGAAGTCAGGTCAACGAACTGCACGTCTGGTGGTGGATAGTAGGTATACGACAACCTAAAGGATGTGCGGTCAAGTCAACGATCCTGACTTTCACTTTCACTTTCTTATCGATAAATTTTTCCACATTCACGATCACTGTTCACATTTTCCAACAAATAGCTAAGCGCTAATAACAATTGTAATATCACTTGCATTGGAGCACGAATCACAATAATTAGTTAATGTGATTACTTGCTATCCTCTCGACGAGGTCCACAAGGCCAGAAAGAGAAATCGGCCTCAAAAGCGACGGCGACGAAAGAAGAGACACAATGCACCTCAAAAAGGTAACGTCCCCAAGCAGGGATTTCTGAACCAGAGGTAAACCTTTAACTGTTTGATCTCTTGCTGAGGAAGGGGTGCAATGTCTGCAGGATTGTCACTGCAATTGCCGCGAACGAATCGGCTTGTCCAACATTACAACCACCATAGTTAGTAAACTAGGCGGTATGTATGTATGTAGTAGAGATATGCGGCTCGCGTGCCTAAAAAATCTCCGACGGTGTAAGAAGGTCAATAGTTTACCCCAGTAAAATATCGTCTCTCTAAGAGGTATACTCCGCTATAGAAAGATGGCACACCACTACAATTCAATGTTTTCATCATTTGGACATAATAAATGTAGTCTTTTTTGGTACTTATACATTTTTATTACAAAATAAACTACATTACAAACAATAAAATTAAAGAAAATGTCCGTTTGTTTATGGAAACAAAAAATAACAAAAAATCGGTACGACAAAATGATGGCACATATACAAAAAAAATGCGTGATTTACGTACACAAAATATATAACATTATGTTTAATACTTTGTTTACTTTTTAATACTCCCTTATTTGCTAGAACAGTCAACATACGTTTCGGAAGTGACTTAAAGAGTTTCTTAATATATTTTGGCCGTATTTTTGTCCATTTTTGTTCTATGCACGTTTTTAAATCTGCAAGGCTTTGGAATTATCTTTCGCCTTCATAAACATGTCTTGCTAGTTGTGCCCAACTATTTTCAATTATGTTGAGATCTGGCGATCTCGCTGACCACGTCAAGACACTAATTTTGTTTTGCTCAAAGTACTGCTTAATGCATTTTGCAGTATGCACACTTGCATTATCCTGCTGAAATATAAAATTTTCCCCGGAAATTGTCTGTCCGAATTTAATTAATTGTTCGTCTATCAAATCTATATAAATTTTGCTGTTCATAGTTTTCTTTATAAATTTTACTTCAGTCACTCCTCGACACGCAATTCCGGCCCAAAGCATTACTTCTCCGCCACCCACGTGTCTGCGACTTAATATCCTTTCTTCTTTCCGAAGGTCGTGAAGATAGTGTGCGAATCCATCCGGCCCATCTAGATTAAACCTTTTCTAATCACTCGAAATAACACGACGCCACTTTTTTCTCCAATGTATATGCTCTTGTGCAAATTTCAGACGCTCTGATTTATGCTGAGTGGTGGTTTTTTTTTCAATTTCATTCGAGCTAAGTGTGGACATTATTTTATTATCCTTTGGACACTACGTATATTTGTATGTACGCCAGCTGCTTTAGCAATTTGTCATGCTGTTCCCGAAGAATTCGAAACTTCTTTTAAAATTGCACGTTTTCCGCGATTGCTTACTGTTTTCGGTTGACCGGAACACTTTTTTGTACCGTACGTTTTGGGATTTTTTAATAAATTATACACCACTAACTGCTCCGATGTATAATACGTGCAATTTTCGAAACTGAGTAATTCTCTTTATGCAATGTCAAAATCGTTTTTATTTCAGCATCGAATAAAGATTTTCCACTACCCATACTGTAATTTCAATAGAAGATAATAAGAAACACACACAATATTTAATGCACAGTAACACAGTACACGATACAAACAGTATAACGATCTAGTGTCAACTGCAGAGAAAGAATTTTAAGACTGTGCCATAATTTCGTCGCGTCGGTGAAGCCGGATGTTTACATTTATACTAGAATCCTAGTAGCCTATACCAGTAGCCTTGAAGCTCCATCAAAGTACATACACGGAGAGAAACATATCAAATTTCATCACGGTTTTCAGAAATAGCAATATTTACGGGTGTGCCATCTTTTTGTCGCGGAGTATAGCAGAGGAGCCTCGTTTAGCTATGGCGTGCGGGCAGAGAATTTGGTTCCCCGGGCATAAGCAACTTCAGTTTATGGTGACTTCAGTTCAGTCTATGAAAATATTTTTCTTCCTGATGTTACATTGACCTCATTGTCAGCTATGCTCGCGGACATCGGCGGACGCCCTTGCCCGTCGCAAGACTCGCTGAACGGGACTGTAGTAAAGGTACACAACACTTGTCCTATTACCGTTTTGCAGCTCGGAACCGTTTGACTGTCCGGAGGTATTAAGAAAAATAAAAATAATTTTGGGTTAGGTTTAGTATAAAAAATATAACTGCGCTTTTCATTAAATATTATTCTCAATTATTATGAATAGAAATTGGAAAAATTTCAGCCATTATGTTGAAAAATTTAGCTGTTCTTGTATTAAGAGAGGCGGGTCCTGTAAACGGCTTATATTTTTGTGAATTTTTAGGAATTCTTTTCATGAAGATCAATGCGCGAATCCTTTTAAATTTTTGGGCTTACATTATTCATTATTATAAAAAGTAAAAAACATTTTTGTAAGAATGGAATTATTACAAATACCATCGAATTATAGCAGTGTCTCTGGTAGTTGTCTGAAACGAATGAACTATAATTTTTTTTATTTAGATGATATTTTTAAGAATACGAATATTTTACAAATGGCGACACTATGAAGAGTCAAGTGTGATTTTCGCAAGAAAGTGCCTTATTCGTTTAAAAAGGGGGGGGAGGGTTAAAATGGTTAATTGGGTTAGTTTTTTCGATTCATATTCTCGGCAGTATAATAAACTAAAGGTGCGCAAAATTTTAAATTTGATTGGCCATACAGTTTTTGAGTTAACCTGGGCGCAATTTCTGAAAACGTATTTTCGAGAAAAACGTGTTTGAAGGTGTAAGTTAAAAAAAATTGTAATTTATTCATATTTACAGCTGTCTCAGGCTAATCTGCTATTCCTGTATTTTCTTCTAATGGTTCACTAAATAACTTCACTAGATAACTATATAACTAGATAACCAGATAAATGCGCACAATACGTGTACTCGGAGCACGGAATCGTGTTGATCCGCCAGGCAATAGTATCGACACGGAGTTGAATTTCGGTGTAAAACTTTGAAAATATATTTTTTAAATATTTTAGAAGCGATTTATAAAAAAATGTTGATTTGTACCTCCCCCCCCTTAAATTTGTATTGTCGTCGAAATAAAAATTCCGTCAGTCGACTTTCGTTTTCTAGATATTTACAAAAAACGACGGACACTCCCCCCGGGAGCCCCAAACCTAACCAAAATTCGTTTAAAATTTCGGAATTCGCTGTAATGGAACTAACAGATTTTTGCAAATATCTAAAAAACCGCAAGGTACCTCCATGTATAGGAAAAAGTTACGTAAAATGTCTAGATCTAAGGCATATTTAAATTTACTCGAAATCGGAAACCGGAACCACGTTGTAAATAATTACCAAAAATTGAGTCAGGAATAAAGTAAAGTATTGTAACTAATAAATTCAATGTAATAGAATTAAACTATTAATTGTTTCTTAAGTTCAAATCAATGTAAAATCGTGTGCCCCCTTAAGTTTTTTGTGACGCCGTTTTAATAAGTACATAAACAATGACGTTCTGGAAAAATTATTTCATTGATTCAATTTTGCTCCTCACTGTAACATTTTCCAATTCTGTTGGAAAGACAGCTTCGGCACGACCTCCACGAAGATCGATTTCTCGTAGAGCGAACACCGACAATTCATTTCCACGGATTTATCGTGAATTTAGCGCGCGGAGAAATCCGCGAAATGTGGCGTACACGGCGCCGCCCTCGACTCGATTTAATTAACGGCTCGTGTATTCACGAATAAATCGGCGACGAGCAACAATATAATCGGTATCTCGTTTGCCCAGAAAGGCCGATCGTGGTGGCCCGGTCGAACACACACCCGTAAACGGTCTACTCCGCGTGTTCCAGTCGTTCGTTATTCTATCGCACGTTCCCAATAAACTTTGTGACAGCGTGTGAAATTAAATCGGCAGGGTTAATGTTGTCGGTTTTGCTTCACAAGGGAAACACGTTTAATCGAACCTGAGCGTTCCGACCACTTGTGTTCCGTTATGTGACCACAACTCGCGATAAAACAAAATACAGTAGTCCCCGAGTTAGTGTTACATTTCCCGACTGGGTATACAGTGAATTCTCGATATACGTCAGCAACACGGGTCTTGATTTACCGTCCAGGAGACGCTATTCTTTGATCCGCGTCGAACGTAGAAAAGGACAGCGATGCTCGCCGCCGAGGTTACGGTCGCCGAGGAGTGTAAACATATTTGTCCTATACTGTACATGTCAAAGTCACAGCGACAAATACCGTCCAGGAGATTCTACTATTGTTTGATGCAGTGCCGAACGTAGAAAAGGACAGCGACGTTCGAGTGGCCTCGGTCACCGAAAAGTGAAAACATAACACGAGTCGAGTATATCGGTGTACGACTAGGAGACCACTACTAATCCAATAACAAAACTTCTTTATTTTTTTATGGAACTTTCACCAACATATTCGCGACATTTTTCTAATGAAAATGATACTAAATATGATAGAATTCCGATGATATTTGCACTCCTCAGCGAACGACATTTCTCGAGCTTCTTAGCCCCTCACGGCATATACCCCGCGGTAGTGGGAATAATTCCGCGACATTTATCAGCCATGCCTCGGCGACACATATAGAGAATTCAATGTACTGCAAGGAAGAGGGCATCTCTCTTTCTCTGCAGCAGCGTGACCTCTGTAATTACTCACGAGTATCGTCAGATCTTTGTTTTCTCAAGAACGGTATTTTCTCTTGAGTACAATCCTTGTGGAATACTATTCCAAAGATTTAGTAACGTGTCACAAATATCCTAGAAAAAAATGGATGATATTCGGTGAAAGTGAAAGCTTCGAATTTGATGCCTTTATTTTTTTGGATTCACTGTGTATCTATTCCGCGCACAGTGCTCACGATTCCCATAAAATTCTATCCGTTTTTAACCGATCGAATACGCCGATCAAGGGCCAACAATGTCGAAACGCGATTCCATTTTCCGCGCACGTTCGAGCGAGCACCGCGTCTAAACCATTGAGCGCAACAAATAAATACAGGAGCACGGGACAGGGGAAAAAATTCACTGAACCGATAGCCTTGTTTTATTTACGACGTACAGACAAATTCATTACGATAATCGAGCGCGGACTAGATAAGAAGAAGAAGAAAAAGCAGTCGGCGAGCCACGGCCGGCCGGCCAGCAACAAAGTCAATTAATTACGGCGCCGGCTAGGAAGAATTCAAATGAAGACAGTCCTGATCACAAACGAGGTATAAGGATAGACCTATCATCTTGTGGGACTTCATGTTTCATGTTCTGAAATATCGACTGTTCAAAAAATCAGAGGTTTTGGTATGCCCTCTACGACTTAGATTGGTGAGTTTAAGAATTATATTGAATTACAGGTATCGAAGGCATAGTTGCCAAATCACATCCGAGAATATTCGTCGCATAGTTGCCAATTTACTGTTACTGTAGTGTAATGCACAGCACGCATTTCGGCTATTTTCTAAGTTACAGTCGCAATTCTGGAAAAGTAAACGAAACAAGCCGTATGATTAATTCAATCTTAATATTTCATCCCTGTTTAAATACGATGCTTCCTGTTTCTATACTCATTTTAAATCTGAATAAATGCTTTTCCAATTTATATAAATAAACTTTTATTTATTGATAGTAAACAAAATAATAATTGGTGTTGATAATTGATATACCTACTTAGCGCTACCTTTATCTTGAAATTGATTCATATAAACTGGTGTTGGCTTCTTTGAACCTTCTGCTACCAAATACAATTTTCAAAAGGACGGAAAAGTATTCAAAAAATTGTCAACAAAAATTTTAATGACAGTTATTATGCGGAGTTCCATATTCGTTACAAGTTGCGGCGTGTCTGTTAGTATTTGTTACCATTCCATATACAATTATTAGTTCTTTTTTCCCAAATATTTTCATCACTTGTACAAGAATTTATTAATTATAAACACAAATTATATATACAAATTATGTTTATTGCTGATCTGACTTATCGTTATATCGTAAAAGCATACAAGAATATAGATTTAGTTGATCTTTTACCATTATTGCTATCAGTTTTGAAACAATTGTTTATCGATAATAATTATCGATGATAACAGACATGCCGCAACTTGTAACGAATATGGAACCTCGCATAACAACTGTCATTAAAATTTTTGTTGAAAATCTTTTGAATATTTTTTCGTTTTTTTGAAAATTGTATTTGATAGCAGAAGGTTCAAATATAAATAATGTATTTTATAACGTTAAATTAATTTTAATTTTTGTCGTCCGTCTATTCCAATCCTACTTTTCCGTATTCCTTTTCCCCATTCAATTTCCATTAAATGTATACAGGGTGTCCCACATAAATGAGAACATCTAAATATCTTTCGTATGTACAGTCCTATCAGAAAACTTCAGAGGACAAAGTGACACTATTGCAGGGGGCAATATAATGGTGAAGAATAAAATTTTTTATGTCGTGTTTTTTAATGAAATTTCAAGGTCACTAATGTTTTTTTTAAATGGAATAGCATTATTCGAGTTCGAAACGTGAAAGTGATAACAATGCGTTATACTGTACAGGAACGAATCGATATGGTTTTCACTTATGGCGAAAGCCACCAGTCGTTGCTCATAACGCTCATTAGGTTCTTTTCAATTGAAAATAGTGTACAATTTCGATATAATCTTTTTAGCGCAAGACAATGTCCATTCTTCAAACGGACGCGGACGGACAGTGGGCCCGTTTAAACTAGGTCTTTTTACCTAGGAGAGTAGAGTCCCCAAATCATTGCCGTCGAACTATCTAGCAATAAAACAATCAGTGCACTTCCGCACAATGGAGCATTGGAGCCTAGAGTTGAGCAAAATATTTATCTAAATAAAAATTTCGAATAACGAGTAAAAGATAAAAAATTTTATTCGTTATTCGCAGGTTCAAATAAAAAAAAGTATCTTTACTCGACGTGAATCGTATAAATAATTTTATTCGACGAGAATTTATCCAACGAATAAAGATAATTTTTTTATTCGAAGCGGATTTATTCGAACTTCGAATAATTTTTTCATCTTCTGTATCTTTTTTAATTCAGAGGTCTAAAAGATGCCTTCTTCGAGGTTAAATAACTTGAATTTCTTTGAGATGTTGTGATATGGACTAGTTTACTGTACAAAGATTAAAATACTATTTTTTAATTTTGCTATTACTTGGAATGACAAAAAAAAATAAATTTCATTTATTAGAAACACGTGGATTAGATATAATACAATTGTATATACGCACTAATATATACAGTATAATATATATAAACTATACGTGTGCTAAAAATGTGCTCAATATATGTATACATATGTATAGACGACTATAAAGTGGTACCGAGAACCGACGGGCGCATCGTTTACTCCTGCTTTGAAAGTTAGGAATCTTTTCCATGGCCTATATCTAAAATTGTGCCTCTCTCAAAAGAATAAGGACCATATGTTCTTAAGGAACCTGGTCACAGAGTGGGAAAGGAATTCTAGTCAGTTACCCTAGAATCGTTCAGGGCCGTGTTTCGTTTAACTTTTGAGCGATTTCTTTAGGTGTAGTACAGACATGGCAGGAACTGCGCTGATCAACCGTGCGGTGTTTATTTACATTAACGTGTTCATATTTGTTCAAATGTGCTGTTTCCACCTTGTCCTAACTATACCTTAGTGTTGTGTGTGAAGCCAACCTCATCAACTATCCGACGCATAGAGTAAACTACTCCTTGGTTCATCGTACGCGTCTTCTCCTGGCGCATAGAACAATTACTACGATACCCTTTGGATCGCAAGGCTCGTCATCAAAGATAACGTGCCCTTTCGGACCCCCAAAACAAAAACCCCACGCCAGCTCAATAAACCAATCCAGTTGTGAATACCCTACGCCACGCCCCGTTATTCTACCCTGCCGATTCCGTATCTCGCGTACTACGGTTCAGAATACGTTACTTCCGAAGTATTAACACGCGAAATCGCGACGTAAGCATTATCTATATTATGTGAGTGGTCGAGTGTTGTGAACTGGGGACTTTGAACAGCGTTATTCCATATCGTTATTGCACGTCGTTATTTATATATTGAAGTGTCTATGTGTATGCGTGTGCTTATAATGATGGGTACAAGTTTTTGGTCAAGGAGTACTTTATTTGCAAGACGTAGTTACAACGCGTCACGGGCGTTCCGATGCTAATGACTGTCTAACACTCGCTTCGGTCTTACAGGGCTTTTTATCTGTTCCTCGAATCGTCCTGATTGGACGGGGCTGAATTAGCCTTTGTAGCCAATCCGGCACTTCTTCGAGGAGTTTTGCGCCCTTGACGCGCTTTCCCTAAACGCGGAGGCAGTGTCGTAAATTATGTGATGCAGGGGGGTTTCTAACTGGCCCGCGGTGCATGGCGTAACTGGCTGGCGCCTACCTGCCTAGCTTCCGGATCCCATCGGAAAACCCGAGGTTTATGGTACCTGCACAAGCTGTTGAGGCCGAAGGTAAAAATCTAATGGACAATACGCCAAATGTTGGTGGTCGTATGTGCCGATGGCAGCTACAATATTATTTAGACAAGTAAGTATTTTCATTGCTTTTATTTGTACCGTTGTTGTTTTTGCTTATGCCATTCTGCTATAATCAATTCAGTGTTGTTTTATAACTTTTCTTAATTTTCGTTCATTGTTTTTTAGGTTACAATTTGTCTAATTGGTACCCGAAGTCTTGCTGTAGGCTAAAGTGCCTAAAGTGCACAAGAAAATGCTTGGAACCCAAAAGGACACCTCGGCAGCTATACAGATGTGGCTGAAGAGGGCGGTCGATTGTATTAATTATTAATTATTAATTGTTAACAACATATCTTAGAATTATTAACAACATTGTATTAATATTTAGGTACCCATAGTTACGATAGTTTTAATTGTAATGTTTAATTTTAATTTTAGTGTATACTTTGAATATTATAATAAATAGTAACAATAACAATAAAATATTGCTTTATTCATTTTAATTTATTTATTAATTAACATTTATAAACGACTCTAAGACGTCAAACAGGCTTAAAGGCGTCTGGAAGACGTGTCGTTGTCTAACAAAAGTCATTCAGGAGACGATCGGAAGACCTTAGTAGGATATTCAGGACGTCTTTAAGGGCCAGCTTTGCCAGGTGGCCTTGATCCGCCCCAGTGTGCGTGCCGTGTGCGTGCCGCGTGCGTGTGCCGCACACAACGCTAGATCGTACAAGGTTGCAAGGGTTCGGGAGGCGCGAATTTATGGCTCGATAATGCAAAGATGGGGCTTATCAGTGGTCGAAAGCACTAGATAAAGGATAAATCTAGTGCGCTCGGTACCAGGAAGGTCCCACTTTTGCGTTGTCGAGCAACATTTTGCATTATTCGGTCGCATGCTGCCTGTCAGGAAGGCGATCTGAGCACGCGTGGCCGACAACATAAACATCGGCGCTGCCGTAGCTTCGGCCAATAGTAATACAAAATGTTGCTCGACAATGCAAAAGTAGGACCTTCCTGGTAGCGAGCGCACTAGATTTATCCTTT
>CM052138.1:1258087-1377643 GCA_028454255.1 Halictus ligatus
AAAATGCATTGCTGTATAGTAAATTCCTGCTGGATAAAGGATTTTTCACATAAATACAAAAATAGAGCGTACAAAGTACCCGCGTCGGCACATTTTAAAACTTTAACAACCATTTATAACTATTAGGAAGTACATAAAAATATAATTGACTACATGAATATGTAGAGGAGAGTTCCCTCTATCTCTTGACTAAAATTTGAACACCCTCGCTTGTTTAGTTTTTTAGTAACACGCCATTTTGTATCAAAATCCGGCACTTTTACAAAAACCTAAATTTTGCAATTCTGCTTTAGGATGACAAAGTGTATAAGAATCACCCAACAGGTATTGCAAAACTCGAAAAAAGTTTGATTTTGTTGGACAGTGATATGGGAAAGGAAGAGACGTGGACAGTCGAATTTATAATTTGTTGAGGATGTGATAGGAATGGAGATTCTGTGATAGGATGATTCTTCTAATCATATAACACAGCTTAGTGAACAAAGGAACTTTCATATTAAAATAGAAACGGCGAATAGAACTTACAATTATTATAGTATATCAGTTATGTCCTGCCTAAACCGACTCTTTTGTCGAACTAACTTAAAAGAGCCGGTTTGCCGCCTTGATGACTCTGGATAACCACACACACACATATAAGAGGTTTCTACCTATATACAGTCGCATCGGTATTTAAGTTGACGCGGTCGAATTCGGAGCTGTTTTTTTTTTAAATATGGGTTGTACTTGACTTTCCTGGTCTTCTGCTTCTGTTTACAGAAGCCACATGGGTAGTGCTACAGTCAATTGTAAAGTTTCAAAGAAAAGTATAGCGGAAAGTGTAGTAATTACTTTTTAAAATTCTTGTCAAATTTTTCGCTAGTCGGAAAGTAAATTGACGCAAAAAAATTTTTTATTTTTGTATAATTACTTCTTAATTACATTAGTATACGTGGCTGATTATAAAATATTTTTATCATGTAGTATCTATAATAATAAATAATTGTTATTTGTAGTATGCCTAAAACTAAAGAATGACAAGTATTTGAAAGAATTCAAAGTTATAAAAGAAGAATGGATGGAAAGAGTTTGCTGCAAATAACTGTGGAGGTTGGAATCTCCAAAGAAGGTGTTCGGAAAATATGTGCAAAATTAAAAAACACAGGCAAACCTGAAAATATGATAAGAACAGGTAGGAAGAGATAAACATCCGCTACTCAAGATCCACAAATTGATAAGGAAGTAAAAAAAAATCCCTTTATTAGTGCAAGACAAATAAAAGAAAATTTGTCATTGCCGATATCCATTACGCAAATTAAATTACGCATTCGCGAACAAAATTTAAATGGACGGATATCAAGAAAAAGACCTTATATTTCTAACTCAAAAACGTTTACATTTTGCAAAAGAGCATTATAAAAAAACCAATTTCGTTTTGGGAGTCAATAATATGAAGCGATGAATCTAAATTTGTATTAATTTCAAATAAAAGAAGGAAATATGTTTGGAGAAAAAAAGGTTAGACATTTAAACAAAAATTAATAATACCCACTATTAAACACGGCGGTGGCAGTATAATGATATGGGGTTGTTTTAATAACAATTACGTTGAAAATTTAGCAGTAAACAATACAAAACTTACTGCTGCGAAATACATAGAATTACTTCAAGAAAATTTATTTCCATCTATGGCAAAATTTGGAGTTCAGAGGCCCTACGTGTTTTCGATATTAACATAAAAAAATGTGTTAATTTTATTACTGTTTTTTTATAAGAAGAATTACTATTTCGATTAGAATTATAAAGACTGAATAAACATATTATTGTTACGAACTAATATTGCATTGACACTTATCACAGTTTTTTACCTACATTCTTATGTATACTACAAATAACAACAATTTATTATTATAAATATTACATGCTAAAAATATTTTACAATCAGCCACGTATATTAATATAGTTAATAAGTAATTATAGTCATGAATTTGTATTAAAAATAAAAAATTTGTTTGCGTCAACTTACTTTCCGACTGACAAAAATTTAACAAGAATTTCAGAAATATGAAATTACTACACTTTTCGCGATATTTTCGTTTTGAAACTCTACAATTGGCTGTAGGGCTACCCATGCTTACTGTAAACAGAAGCAGGAGACCAAGGAAGTCAAGTACAAACCATATTTTAAAAAAAAACAGCATCGCGTACTCCGAATTCGACCGCCTCAACTTAAAAACCGCCGCGACTGTACGTATGCGAAACTTGAAAGGCTCTTTCGCAGTCAAAGGGTTAAATGAACTAATGCGAACAAAACCCACGTACCTGTGTACATGTGCAGCCCCCGAATAGTACATACTTGCTCCGTGACCAAAACGCGTTCTTCCAGTCATCGTTCATGGTAGTGTTCCCATGCGTCACTGTTAACTTTATCATATTTTGTATCCATGTCTTTTAACCAGTTAAGCGCTTTTGACGCGTATACACGTCAATCCAAAACTTTATTGCGGTGCGGTTAACATTAATGAATTATTAATTTCTTATCGAATGAAACTGTAATTCTTTCTCATTTTACTTTACTGTTTTTATAAAATTTATAATAGCGGCAGTTGGCCTGTGTTCGACGTGTATATTGGTTATTGCTTGATTTAATTCCGCGCCGTGAGGGATTTTTACAATTAAACTCAGCAGTTAACTGGTTAAGAAATAAACAGATTTAGCGTGTACTTAAAAGATTGAAGACTCGACTCGTTTGCAAAAGAAGTTTCTGGAAAACCAACATAGAAGAGAAATAAAAAATTTACGGGTTAAGCCGACTGCTTACTAGAACACAAGATGTGTGGGTGTTGGACAGTGCAATCGTTCATTCGTGCTCACTTTTCTTCGTGTACATGCCGCTATAATCGATAAATCGTTCAGGTGCCGCGACCTGTGGAATGCAAGGCCTGGCGTGTTCGATACTTTTTTCCATATGTCTCTAAATGAGACTTCAACAGCGTGGGAGGATCGCACGGAATTGCAGAGTTCAGCGAAAGATCCAGAGTACTGTGAAACGATTGAATATGAGGAATTTGTACGGATGATTGAATTCGGCGTTACCTTTAAAATGTCTTCATTTCTTATTACTGAGAGTCGGGCATAACGAATTCTACGATAAGGTCCGGTGAGTTTTCATCACAATACCATAGTAAAATAAAGATTAAATTCGAAGGTGTACATGACAAGCTTTATGCGATGTTGTGGCTGTGGATGATTAAACTTGGTAGAAAAGTATTGAAGGTGACCGAATAGATCTACTAATTTAAACTTTCAAAGTACTGTAAAGGATACTATTTTTTCAAGAAACTAGACGAGAATGACACGATAAAAAAGAGTTAGAATTTGAGGAATGCGGCAACTCGCAAACGCCGCGCCGCAGAGTTGTCCCAAATCGCCAAAACGTGGTCAAAACCTCACAACTTATTAAAAAATTATTGGTTCTACTTGAAAATTGATATTAGGCCTTTTTTGGGGTCGCTGATCACGAATCTGAAAATTCGCTGTTTCATATTGACTTGAACGAGGGGAAAGACTAATTCTCCGTATAGCAAACTCTACACTTTGTATTGTATAAAGTAGGTATTCTATTCGCACTTCATAGTCCCCAAAGAAGAAAGAATTGAAGAATTGCTGGTCTTTTTACGTACAATAAGATCCCATGTACGTACTTTTTACGTACAATTGGTTTCCATTTGAAAAAACAAAGTTGACCATCAAATGACCTTGAAAACGTCACCCAAATAAAAAACTGATACTGCCTTGGACACGTGTTTTACACTTTTTAAATATTTTTTATACTTTTCGAGATATTCGACAGGAAAGTTTTCAAACGAACAGCCGATATAAAAACAGCGTTCGTGTTCGAAGAATATAAAAAAATTTCGGATATATGATTCTTTATAAAAAACTGACATTCTATTCAAAATCTGTTTAAATTTTACAGAAAGACAGTGTATATCTCTCACAGTTTGACAAGAAATGCAAGGAAAGCACATAAAATACCTACTCTGCGTTACAAAAAACCTTAGGAGCACCTAGGGGCAGCTAGTTTCTTTTCAATTGCAAGATAATACTATGTAGTAGAAGCTCCAATAAGTTTTAGAGTGGCATCTGATGGGACTTTCAACTTTTACTCTTTCTCTGCATACACAGTTAATAGTTAACAATAAACATTTGGCACTAAAACCTATGCAAGTTACCTCCACAAACAGCATCCATAATGCAAAATTAAAATCGAAACGTTTCAACACAATTTGTACACTGTGCATTTGAAATTCGCAATGTGCTTCACAAGCTTAAAAACGTGTGGTCTAATGAACTAGAAATTCGGACTGTGACTGTTGGTCAGATATTAAAAAACGACCTTTTTGATGTTTATCCCCACTTAGAAACACTCTTAGAGTAACCAATCCCATACTTAAAACTTACTTTAGCTGAAAGTTCATATTTTAGGTTTTGGCCACGTTTTCCGGCTTTGGGACCACTGTGCGCCGCACCGAGAACGCTGCACCTCGCAAACCCAGTCTACGGAATTGTTAGAACAGATAAATGGGTGTTAGAGAACCCGACTAATTGTAACTTTAGAAACAATGAACATGACAAATCGTAGTTCTAGACACATGGGGTTTGATAACGATCATATACCAGCTTTAAAACAGTAAAAACTGTACGAATGTTGAACTGTACACGATATACTAAATTATAAGCATGGTGTGCTCCAGAATCGGTTCTACAGGTATTACACAAAAATTCGATGATGTGTTACAAGTGTGTGGCTCTTAACTTACTTTTCATGTAGATATGTATACTTTCAATTGTGTAGACACAAAGATTTTTAATGTGGACGATCAAAGATCGAAGGATTTCAAGAAACGTTCTCACATTTCATGTTCTTATAAGAACAGATAGAAAAAATTTATGTGTGTACAGGATGTCTAAAAAATGTTGCACTTTCTTGAAAAGGGTGATTCCCAAGGTCATTCGAAGTAACTTTGCAAAAATGTTCTTCGCGGTTTCTTACAAGAGTTATTAACGAAAAACACGGAGCAATCAAAGCACGGCTGTAGCGGGTGGACTGCGACTTGTTAGTGACAATCGCGCTAA
Organism: Halictus ligatus; assembly: GCA_028454255.1. NCBI lineage: Eukaryota > Metazoa > Arthropoda > Insecta > Hymenoptera > Halictidae > Halictus > Halictus ligatus. The sequence goes on from CM052138.1 coordinate 1,263,206, forward strand.
GCGTGGCGTTGGTATTGGCCGACTCGAAATCACTGTAGCCGGCCTGTGATTGGTCCGTGTTTTTCGTTAATAACTCCTAACAAAACCGCACAGAACATTTTCGGAAAGGAAAAAGTTATTCCAACTGACCCCAGGCCCAAGAAACCTCTCATTTCAAGGAAGTGGAGCATTTTTGGGACACTCTCTATGTATGTATGTATGTGTGTGACATAATTCTTCGACTATCTTTAGAAATCAATTTTGTTTATAATACAATCGCTTTCATTGGGATTTGTACAATCTAAAAGAGTACACGAAATTATGCATGCAATAAGCTTTAACTTTGCAGTTTTAATTACAGTGGCTACATTATTTTGATTTTGTGAACATTTTTCTAGGTGATTGTTTGACAAGAAGTGCGTTAAATTATATTATGTCTCCACCTTCAAGAATTACGCATATAATTCGGGTGTATTGTCAATATACTCAATATAAACGATGCGTAAGGACTCTTATTACATTCATACTATTTTTCTCAACAAGTTGTTCAACGAATGTACCGATATTGTACATGTTGAAATAATGTAGTCACATTGTAAGTAAAACTCACATCCGGGAATGTCGTGGCGTCATTTTGGATGTTACAATGTAACAACTTGAAAATAGGCTAATGGAGTGTGCGTCATACGTCGAAAAATGACGATCGACACGAGACGAGAGTGGGGAAGACGTTAGCTGCACGTCCACCCAAGAAGCAGTTCGATAGAAGAATCGCTTTGGTCAGGACATACCTGGTGCAAGTAATAAGTTCGATAAAAGAATCGGTTTGGGCAGGACATACCTGGTGCAAGTAATAAGTTCGGTAAAAGAATCGGTTTGGGCAGGACATACCTGGTGCGAGTAATAAGTTCGACACAAGGGTCTGTTTAGGCAGGACATACCTGTTGTATATATTATGTTCAGAATTCCAAGTTTTATTTTATATTAAAGTTCCTTTATTCACTAACGCTGTGCTATATGAATACAACACCATTCCTATCGTCTATCCCTTCGACAGTACATGATCGAATTCGTCTCAACGCCACCTACAATACTACGTTGGAAAAATTATATACAATGTCATTTTTAAAAAAGGAACGTGATCTTGATGTTTTGTCGATAAAATAATATTTTAAAAATTTCCATATTTACAATTTGTTTAGTACCAAGAACTGGTGATTTTTTGTTTCAAGCATATGATTCTCACATTATCAGAAGTGTCTGAATCGTGGCAAACGTTTCGCTACACCCCCTACATGGTGTGTGTATGCATATTTATTAAATTGCGCTTTACATTTGGATATTTAGTTAAAATAAAATAACGAATATATTATGATATTGATACTCACGAAAACGTATACAGTGTTTATTCTATATATGTCCCATATATATATGACTTATCCCCACTGACGCGTGGTATATCCCATGAGAGACCATAGATCGAGACTTCTAGAGCTTCCCTGTCCTTTTCTACATTCGGCGTGGATCAAAGAATAGTATCTCCTGGCCGGCATATGTCCCTGGCTAGACTCCTTTTTTGGACATATATCGAGGAATAACACTGTATTTCGCTACACGTGTAACCGTGTCTTAAAAAGTATAAGGATTAAAACACGGGTATATCAACTACACGTGTATCCCCAATACACGTTCAAAACTAGCAATGCGAAAAGCATTTGAGGTACTAGATTTCAGATATCAGAGGTTCGAATAATCGAGGTCCTAGTGTAAACTTGATGTAGTATAGTTTTAGTAGTTCTAGTCTCAACTTTGACAATTTGTCGTGGAACACTGGTGTTCCAGGGAACAGTTTGGGAAACATCAGTTAAAGTCCAAACGATAATGCGATCCTGGGACCACAGTCTCAGTTGAGACACCCATCGTGCACCGAAGAGTGGCCTCGGTAACACCGGTGCGGTGCGGTGTGGTTCACCGTGAGCAACGTTCACCTGAATGAACTGGCGCGGCGGAGCGCGCGGCGGTTACGTTTTCAAGAATCAGTTACTGGTGTCGGTATCAGCGTGAAACTCGGACAGGTGTCTTCAGTGGCAAGGCGCCGTTCAGGTCGTAAACCGATTCGAGGTCCGACGTCCCGGTGCTATGTAGACTGGTATATATATCCAGTGGCCATTATTTGCGTCCCGTGACGGGCTGTAAAATCGCATGTGTATACAGCACCGATCACCTACTCTCCACCCCCCCCCCTCTATATGTCTGTCTCGCACTCTCTCTCTCGCTCCTTATGGACCGTGTCGAGGCTTGTTTAAATCGACGAGGACGAATGCTTCCGCGTTTCAACCCCGGGATTATCTATATATCCAGGTGAAACCAGCCGACGAGCTGGTTCCTCCTCAGTTTTTCGTGGAATCGTCCCTTGTCTTGGAGATTAATGGAGCCACATGAACCGCTCGTCCCGCCGACAATAGAGAAACCCCGAATGATTTCGTACCTTTGTTCCGATCATGTTCTTCTCTCCCACCTTTTTTCTGTTTGCCACGTCCGGATCCGACGGTGTGAAAAAGATAGGGTGGCCGGCCTCGTTTCCAGCCCATTCAACGAACCCGGGACCCCGTTCCCGGTGAAATTATGCGCCGAGGGTGGCTTCCATTCCGTTCCCTCCGCCTTTCTCCGCCCCGCCGCGCCTCACCGTCCCGGTCCTCAGCCCTTTCAACGCAGCACGCGTGCCATCTCTCGAGGGATTCCTTAATTGGCGGATGAAATTAATCACTCACCGCCAAGCGGCTCCACCCCACCCGACCGAGTTGTTGTTGCTCTTTTGTGCACGACGCGGTACCGATTAAGCACTTTACATACCAGGTTCGTCGAGGTAAAGCCGGGGCTACGCTTCCGAAAGGTGGCGGCCGATCGAGATGAAACTAATTAAACTGTTTACTCCATACAATTCCCAGAACTATCTGCTGTGTGTCACCTGTCAACAATATACCTGACCCGTATTATGTTTACACTCCGAACATCTCTAATACACAGTTCTTTTTCATTAACATAATTTATTAACTAAGAAGGATGTGTCACACCTGTGAAGTCGTCGATTTTAATGAAACTTCTTGTGGCAATTCTAGAGACAAAACAAGCAGATCCTTGATAGACATATATATGGGAACACTTAAATATCTTTCGTATTTACGAATCAAAAAAGTTCAGCGGACAAAGTGATACTATTGCAGGGGAGCAATATAATGATAAAGAAAAAAATTTTTATGTCGTGTTTTTTAATGAAATTTCAAGGTCACCGATGTTTTTTTAAATGGAATAGTATATTTTTACGATAGCATGATAGACAATAAAAAAAACTGAATTTAGTGGATATCACCTTTTTGACCTTGAAATGACCTTGTGCAACAATAATCATGTTGAAGCGGATGAAATGAAGTTTAAAACTTACGTATTTCAGCAAAGATTGCGCGTTGTTTACGTCGGGTTCACCTTTTCATATCATAATAAATGTTCGAAATGTTGACCATCCTCATTTATGCAATGTTGCAATCTTTTAATAAATGATCTGTAGGCATTGTCGATTTCCTGAGACGTAATTGAAGCACATGGTGCAGTAATCCTTTGCAGTAATCTTTTGCAGTAATCCTTTCTTACTGGTATAAAGTATGCTGCATTTTTACGCCAAGATTTGCCGGGCCTTTTAGAAGAAATTAGGTTATTCGATCGAGAGCGCATGTGGTTTCAACATGATGATTGTCCAGCGCATTATTTTAAAATTGCTAGAACGGTGCTAAATACGAAATATCCTGGAGGCTGGATTGGGAGACGAGGACCAGTTCCATGGCCAGCCCGTTCTCCGGATCTGGCATCATTCGACTTTTATCTATGGGACAAGATAAAATGTATTGTGTACAAAGATAAACCCACAACGCTAGAGGTATGTATATATATATCACGAAAAATAAATCAGAAAACAGATTTAGAAATAAATATATAAAAATAAGAAGAGAAATGAAAAAAAATTGAAAAAGATACTATCTCTGTGAGATTGGAACTTCAGAACCTTGGGGTACGAATCTACCAACGTTCAACTGCAGCGTTATTGGCGTTACTGTTACTCTAAGATACTACATATATACAGGGTGTTAAAAAAACCATTCAATATTTATATGGTATATAGAACATACTATGCTGAGTAAAAAAGCCTTAGTAAACATACATAGGTCGGAAGGTCAACGGTCAATATAAACATTTTTCATGATTCATTTACTACTGGCCTTTTGATATTTACAGAAGATTTTCCGATACACAACTGACTGATTCCGGATGAAATCTACTGTCGGTACTTGAATGAGAACATTCAGAACGAGGCTTATAAACACTACAGTAAATATCGTATGCAATGGTAGTAAGTGAGTTGATCATAATGCTAGCAAACAAAAATGTTCAAGTATATTCGTAAGAAATGATCATTGACAAAAAGCTCGGACACGTGTCTGCTTATTTTTACTCTAGAATCGCCAGAAAAAGTTTCATTAAAATCGGCGACACCACAGGTATGACCTCTCCTTGTAAGATATATTTTATTAACGAAGGCATATCTTATGGACGGAAATTTAATAAAAAAGAGACAGACGGATTTATGAATGAATTAACATATTCATAGGCAGATTTATTAACGAACATCTATTAACAAAGGACATGGACTTACTATAATATTTATTCGACAAAAAATTAATCAATAAATAAATCTTTTGCAGAGAGTCGATTCCAATAAAGGAATTTATCGATAACAATAAAGACCAAGAACGGTAGAGCTTGTTAATACAATAAATGGTAGGATAACCTGTACAATGAATGAGCCCTTAAAAGCTGCATGTCTGTTGAAATTAATATTCTCAAATCGTTATTTTATTTGAGTGTTACAGTGTCTACTCGGTATATGTCCACAATACGGATCTATCTAGGGACATATGTTTACACTCCTCGGCGACCGAGGCCGCTCGAGCTTTGTGACCCCTCACAAGGCATACCCCGCGGCATTGGGGATAGTTTTGGAACTTATATCGGCTAGATATTTGGGACATATATCGAGTAAAGACTGTATCGGCTTATCCCATTTTTTCTTTGTATACTAATTTAGTAACATAATTTTTTTCATGATGTTTCTTTTTAATGAATATAGACGATGGTTAGGTACTTTATAAGAAGATACATCTTTTCTCATTAGTGTAAAAAAATCTTCTGCTTCAATTATGTTCAAGAGACGGGTATCCTTACATATAAAAAATAAAATACGCATAGTAATTTTTTATATTTTTTACCCCCTCCCCATCTTTATTAGAAGTAACGCGCTCGAAAGCTCCTCGTAATGATTGCATCTTTATCAACTGTTTTATTTTAAATTACATTGCTTGATCTTGACGTTTTTGATCTTGATTGAAATTTAAGATAATCTACACAAAATATAAAGATAAAATTCGAAGGACAAAATGATTAAAAAATATCGATTTTTATACTTTGTGGTTGCAAATAACAGTTATTAGTGTCCAAAAAATTGGATCCTCCTCAAGAACTGTTATCGATCATAACTGTTGTCGCTCATAACAGTTATCAATGAGAGAAATTCATTTCGATCACTCATAATACTTATCATTGAGAGAAGTTTCAACCATTCATAACAGTTATCAATGAGAAAAATTTATTTCGATCGCTCGTAACAGTTATCATTGAGAGCTTTTCACTTGTTCATAATAATTATTGATGAGAAAATCCATTTCAGTTGCTTATTTAATTACTGAGTTGTCTACACTTTTCCTGATAGAGGAGGCATGTGAAATTTGTCGAGACGGCTTCGTACAACAGGAAGAATCAACAGACCATAAGAACAACACAAAATCAGAAAAAAAATTTTTCAAAATTTGTTGAACTTGGAAAATCAGAATTATATACTCCAAGATTTATCAAAACTAGCGTGCATAATTCACATTCTGCCCGCAACTCAGGTTAGCATTGAAAGAACCTTTTCTGCTATAAAATTAACGTTAGATGATTTTCAGTATAATTGAAGTGAAGAGAAAATTTTGAAGAACTCATGTTCGTAATTATATATTGATTGTAGCATTCTACCATTTAAAAGTTGTACTATTTAATAATAACTATTACAAATTTCTTTCATCAATAAGTGTTATGAGCAATCGAAATGAACTTTTCTCATTGATAACTGTTATAAGTGATCGGAATGAACTTCTTTCAACAATAACATTTACCAACAAGAGAAAAAATGTTTGGTTACTTATAACCCTTATTTATAACCAATACGATATTAGTCGATGAAATACTTGTTATTCCATGACTTTTTTTCTTTTTGGTTATAACAGTTATGGTCCCTGGATTTTAATAATATTTTCTTTATGTTTTAAAAATATTTATCTAACATTTTCTAGTCAAATACATACAAAAATAGTTTTGGAGTATCTATTATTTCCTCGATTCTCTAATTATATATGTTCATCATTACGGTCCTATTTAACATTGTTAACATTAAATTTCATTAATGTAAGGTCTAAGCCTTTTGGAATTTGTAAATACCAGTAGAATAGAAAGAAGTAGCATCTGGTCTTCTGAGTTGTCATGTTAGTCCACAGCTTCTGTTATTGCGTGTCCTATTAATTACAGAATTATTCATTTCTAATAAAAGTAGATATATGTATGAAGTTTCATAGAAAGGGACTTATCCTTTATAATTATGAGCAGAATGCTACAGAAATGATGGCCAGCCTCCTCCCTGAATTTCGTTTTCACCGGCAGCTTCTGTTTTCACGTATCCTAGTAATTACAGAATTACTTTTTTTGGAAAAAAATCTGAAAAAATTTTCTTAAATACACCTTAAGATCCAAAATATGCCACATTTTCTTTGATTTTAGGAAGCATCAGAGAGCGGAAAATGCGCGGAAAAGCGCAAAATCTAATTTACCCTGTAATTACTCTCACAGGCAAGCTAGAGGGCTGAAATTTTACTCAGTGGGGTTTTTCTTAGTCAGCTTTCGAAAGGTTTAATAGTCATTGAAAAACCTGTAAGAGCAGTTTGACCTCCTTAATCAGCTAGGCCCTTTAGGCCCGGTCTGGGTACATATGCGGAGAGTTTAAGCTACATCACAACGTTTGTGTTGGAATTTTGAAATGTTGATTCTATCTTTTCGGTAAAGCATCGAAGGTGAACAAGGTTTATTTAGAAAATTCGAAAATATGAAATATAACAAATGTGATATAGTTTTTGCAATTCTTCGTCTTTCGAGGAAGAAGAAAGAAGAATTATATATATATATATATATATTTCTAATTTTTGGAGTTCGCTGGTTATCTGCACCAGCGCCACCTCCGCGATTCGGCGTGCCTTTTCGTATAAGGCTTTGTAGTGCCTTATGCGCCCTAACCGCCGTCGATTGAATGCTCTCTTAATTATTGGCATAAGTAACGAGATAAGGTATTACGTTTATAAGTAATGAGATAAAATATGAAGTTGAGCGAAGTTGAAGGAAATTAGCTTTAGGATAGTCATTAAAATATAATTTCTCTTTGGCCACATATGCCGGATGGATACACAATGTATTATACTTGGTGCAACTCACAGTTGTTAGGTGGTAGTTTATTCCTGAATGTTCACTTTAATGTCACTGGTGTTTAACTGCACTAGACTGGTTGGCCAATTTTTTCTTTGTTCCCTAGTTGACCATTTCTCGAAACTTTTTATTGTTTCATAGTTTTATAGTAATCGCTCTTCCTAGGACGCCACGTTGCCTCGCTATGGCTAGGATTCGATTTCAGCGAATGTTTGCTGGATGTTCGATTTAGATATCGGCAATTCTCCTAACAAGTCTGTGGTCAGCTAGTTGCTTAAAAGGATATTTAGTTTCTTGGATAGTGTTTAAACTGAATAATATTGATATTGTTCAATCATTTCAAAATTCAATTTCAAGAATTCAATTTTCAATGAACTGCGGAAACTAAATACTAAAAGTTCTAAAAATTATAATTTTCTTGAAATATTGGTTAACATTTTATCCATTCATATTTCGCGCGTAACATCGTCGAAAAAATTTAATTAGCGGTTATTATCATTGGTGACTAAACCACGGGTCGGGTATGTCGGTGTGAGACCAGGAGACCATTACTAATCCAATAACAAAACTCTTTTATTTTTCATTATTTTTTTGTGGGACTTTCACCAACATGTTCGTGGCATTTTTCTAATGAAAATGATATCAAATATCATATAATTCCGATGGTATTTGCTTGTGTAATGAACGATGAAAGTGACTTGTCATTACTGTTCCGAATTCAATCTCATCGATCCATGGATCAATTCGCTAATGACGCTCCATCTAGGAAGGATCTAATTAAACTGATCTCTTCCTAGTTTGACCGTTACGATTATGGCGCTCGGTTATGCGTTACGCCGAAAAGTATCAGTCTCGCCTAGTACGCCTATCAGAGAGTCCAACTTCGCACTGTATCGCCTGTACTAACTTTGTGTCTGCATAGCAGCAAAGAAATCTAATTTCTTTCGCGACATTAAAGAACTGTAATCGCCGAGAATCTTACAAATTCGGTAAATTATCGGAAAATTAGTGTAAATATGATCCGATTGATATCGTGTTTGGTATCATTTTAATCAGAAAAATTCTACAAATAAATATAATTTATCTGTATATAATAATATAATAATATTGTTAATAATTTATTAAAAATTTTTGAAAAAATTTCAGGTGTTTTAGGTAGCTTTTGAAGATTAGAAGAAAGATTCCAAAAGTGTAAAGTATCTGAAAGAGACTAGTTTGAAGGGGATTCTATACATATAAATATGTGTAACATTAACAATCAGGCGTAAACTTTTGTGGGGCCAAGTTAAAAAATTGTACGGGCCAAAAAAAGCACTTCGAAATAAATTATTTATTGTACGCACATATTATAGAGAATGGTAGAATGTTATTGTATCATTTTTCTGGCCTTTTTTGTTGCATAATCTTTAATTACATCATTAAAATTCACAGAATCTACTATCTCATTTTCAATATACAAAATAGCCAGAGATGAAAAACAATCTTGTCTCATTGCAGATCAAAGTTAATTCTTAATTAATTTCAATTACGAAAAACTACGTTCGGCTGAAGCTACGGTTAGCGTTGTCAACATTATTTGCAAGGCAATTAATAAATTGGAGTACACTTCTGCAAGATTGTTTTTTATAATATATTTCATTGTGTCAAGACTCGAACAATTTTCTGGCATAATCGTCCGGAACATCTTAATTTCTTCATATACATCTGCTCCATATACAAGATGAGGTACTAACTATTGCAACCTACAATAACTCCGAAAGTATGATAGTAACAGAAAAATTTTTCGAACAAAAGTTGCATGGGACAACAGGCGCTGTAATATGGTATTAAAATTTTTTGCTAGGTGGACTCGCTTCAGAGATGCGAAGGTCACCTTTGCTTCTTTAAATAGAATGCTATGTTTTTAAACCTGTATTCTGATAACGGCTATTGAGACGAATCCCACGAGGTGCAACATTAAGGACTTTGAAGGTCAGCAAAGGTCATTTGTGACAAAAAAGGCGAAATAAACTTGCATTTACAGAAGGTGTTCAAAGTGATTTCCATTGGTACCAATGCAATGCTGCAATTTTCTTATCATGGATTGTGTAGTATTTCTTATAATTTCGGCACTTATCCAATCAAATAGTGTAACAATTTATTGTACAAATGTATTCAATGGTGCGCCATGTAGGGTGAGAATGTTGAGGACATCTTTCAGCGTATTTACTAAACTTGACAATGACAAGTAAACACTTTTGAACGATATCGCAGGACATCAATAATAAGAATGGTAAGATTAATACCATCGAATCAAGCGATTGTAAGCGATGTATTCTTTCGAAGAACAAATCGATATGCTTCTCATTTACGGAGAATGCCATCAAAATTCAGTGAGAGCTATAGATTTACACGCTGAAAGATATCTTCAGCGTGCTCATCCTACACGCCGTAGCATTTAAATATTTGTATGATAAATTGAGAACAACTGAATCGTTGGCATATCAGAAAAAAGATCGGCAGAAGCCAATACCTAATGAAGAAACGGAAATTGATATTCTTGCTACTGTGTTTCGAGATCCTTGTGTTAGATTGCATCAAGTCGTAAGGGAATCTGGCGTCAGCCAGAGAAGTGTTCTTCGTGTTCTGCATCGCCATAAGGGGTCGGTCTCCGTAGATTCGCGATAAGGTAGAGTGACTACATTACCGTCAAAAAATGGTTTTACGTGCTTCAAGTTTTCGTCCTGAAATATAAATATTTTGTCGCTGGTAAAGGGCTCATTCGAAAGAGGAAGGTTCAATCTAGTGCGCGCTGGTCAAGAGCTGCCGGGATTATGCAGATATTTGATAATATAAGCGTTCGAAGTAGGCCAAAAATTAACGATGTGCATGCCGTGGAATCCAAGCATTTTTATGCCATTGGTGTGTTCTCTGGATGATATCAACACCAGCGCGGACTAGAAAATATCTCCAGCTACAAATTGAGCTATAATTTGTGTTGATTCTGTTGCGAAATAAAGGCGAAAACTTGAAGCACGTTTCTGGCGTCAGAATTCATAATATCGATAATACAGAGCAGAAAATGTGACAAGTTTAGTCACAGACTTAACATCCGTCGGATCAAGACCAAGACGGATCTTAAGTCTGTGTCTGAAGGCTATGAATGGAAATTATTTATTAAAAAGTCACGTGACTATCCCGGGCCCTTAGAGAAAATTTCCAAATAGTTGAATTGAACGTAAATGAGTTGCATCGTGGCCGGCTCGTTCGCCAATGTTACGAGCCGAGGTTTGTTTGCTTACACAGGGATAGGTTGTCGTTGACTTCGGTCGTTGACTTGAGTCAATGCTTGTTTCATCACCGATTTGCCCACTAAAATAGGGGTAGTGAACTAGTCGATGCCTGCTTCATCACCGATTTGCTCGCTACTATAGGATAGGTAAGCGGAAGGTATGGAAAATTGGACCTCGTAACGTTTAAATATTACTGATACACCTCGAGCGGTACAGGTGTATTTATGTGGGAAATACTAGTTACTGGAAATCAAAAGGATGTATAAATGAATTGAAGACTCGTATGTTCGACAATAATATAATATAAAAGTAATAGGCGTCTACAATTGTGTAGTGTAAAGTATTATCGCGGTTGCTAAGTTTCGTTTGCTCTCGGTTTTGACGCACTGAGAAATGCGGGGGTTATGTTAACTAACTTGCCTTGAATAACGGAGGTAGCGGTTATAGAATTGATTTGAAAGGGACTACATATGAACCCGATCTCGAAATTGAACCCTTTATATACTCCAATTTTGTTTAAAAAGAAGCCAGTGGAGGTATAGAAAAATCTGGAAGACATCCCTCCAAACTTTCCCATATGCGTGTACTTTCCCCTAATGGCATAATTGTTTAACCATGGCACATGGCCCAGACCTCCTGCAGGGAAAAACATGTGGTTTCAAGAAGGGAGTAGAGACTCACGTAAACAGAGTCTCTGTACGTAACACCAAGCTTGACGCCTCTGGATTTTGGCTTACGGGGATTCTTCGAAAACGTAGTTTATAAAGACATCCCGCCTACGCCTGAAGATACGCAAGAGAGAATTGTTACAACATGTGACTCGATTAGTGCCGAAGTGATAAGAATTACTACTCAATCCGTGATAAGAGTATTGCAGCATTGCATGGGTACGGCTCGGGGTGTGATCTGACCCCGGCCCCGGGGGGAGCATAGCTCCTTCCGTGTTGGAACGACACCCCCGGAATAATTCTCAGTGTGGAAGGTGTCGGTCCGTCCTTCCCATGTAAGGGGTGAGAGATTCGCGGGGGCGGGGGGAGGTTGGATAGGAAGGGTCGAGGCGAGCCGGATCGCGCCTCCGACGGCCCTTTCTTCCGGTGGCGGCGTCTTCTTGCATCGGTCGGGGCTGGTGGACCGAGTTGGGGCTCGGGAAGCCAAATCCGAAGGCTCGAAGGATGGGGACAACGGGCGGATTCTACCTTATAGCGTAGGCAATGGGGGAGGCTAACCCCCTCCTTCGGGTATTATGTTAGCTGGGAGGTGTCCTGTTCAGTACTCGCGTGATCCAGGCACCTCCCCCTTACCTTAGGTGGGCGTGGGTTTTTAGTGGGTAGTCTCTGGGGATATTCCCCAGGGATAGTCCCACATAACCCCGGCTTCCCCCAGGGAGCCGGGGCATGCGAAAAACATTTTCCCACGGAAAAAAGCATTGCATGGATACCAATGACAACCACTTTGAACATCTTCTGTAAATGCAATTTGGTATCATTTTCATTAGAAACGTGCCACGAATGTGTTGGTGAAAGTCCCATAAAAAATAATGGAAAATAAAGAAGTTTTGTAATTCAATTAGTAGTGGTTATCTGGCCTCACACCGATATATCCGATCGTGTTATGCTACACTCCTCAGCGACGACTCTCGTGCTTCGCTGTCCGTTTCTACGTGCGACATTGTATCAGAGAAAGACATTTTCTCTGCCTTCTTGTCCCTGATTTTGGCCATATAGATGCGAGGTTCATTTACATTTCCAGCGTGCACTGTGTATTTCAAATACAGCATACTAGAAGGAAACTATAAAAATAAAAAACTAGAAGGAAAAAATACTAAAATCATTTTTTCTGTTGTGAGCACAATACCATTATTTATATATTTTTTCATTCTAAGTTGAATGAGACCATAACGAAGTGGATACGATTAATAGTTTTCGAGATATGGTGATTCAATTTGCGATTAAAAAATGTATAACTTACTGGGACAGATGATTATTTTTCAATTTAGTATTCCTCTGATGATAATTCAGAATTCTACTTGCTCGTGGCTGTGTCCGCGAGCATCGGAGGGCGCCCTTGCCCGGAACCGTGCCCGCGGACACCCGTTCCACTTGAAATATTTTGACCTCCTGTACGTTCTAGCTCATTCTCTAAATAATTTATGAGCATATGACGATTCTTGGTCGTAGTCGATTGCATAAAGCCTAATTCCTTCAGATGAATAACCATGTCCCGCCGAGTTATAGCACGCACTCTGTCTACAAAAAAAATTATTTCTCACAAAATGGCAACTAAAGGCGAAAAGCTATTCCATTTATATCAAGTACATTAGTGTTACTCTTGCTTAAGAATAGTTGAAATTAGTAACATTTATTAACTTGAGTTCTGCACTCCACAAAATGTGGAATAGTTTACAAAAGAAACGAGGACCATGTATATCAAGATGTCCCGAAGTAGAAATAATAATATGAGTCACTAAATTGACATTTTGTAGTTTTATATCTACCTTCAACTGTGGAATTCATATTATTATGAATATAAAAGTATTTATAATGCCAGGTAATCAGAATACACGTTTTCACATACACTATTTCGCGACACGCGATCGAGTAACCTAAAACAATTATGCGTTGCGACGCGATATTTGCGTTCGTCATTTGTTTCATTGATAATGAGACTAATGCTAGAGATCACTTTGCGTCTCTGTGGGATTTATAATACATAAAAAATTCACTGATACGTGTTTTTCGTGTTTTTCGCGGTTTTTAACTTTTTTGCTACGGTGAGAACCACAGATTTCGTCTAAATGTCCCTCGCCAGAACCGCACAAGGGACTTATAACGCGAATTCACTGTAGCCGCTGTTTCGGCAAATGACCACGGATCGATGTTTGCCTGATTCTGGATCCGCCCTGAGCTGGGCGCGGACTGAACGACTTTCGTCCGAGAAAACAAGATAGCACCTGGACGTCCCATGGACGTCCGTACCGGACCTTCTGCACATCCCAGGGATATCCAAATAAGTCCGAATGTCCCAGATATGTCCCAGACACATCCTACAAAAGTCCCAGTTAGAACGCAGAACATCTGCACGGTACCGTCTGGACATATTCAGGACGTTAAAAGGACATTTTTAGAACATTTAAAAACCTGTGAACGAAATCTTCTCCTAAGGTTTAAAACTATTAAACAACATTAATATACCCTAGTATATTTAAGAAATATAAAGTAAATAGTAGAAAAATGTGAAACCAATATTTCAAAAATATCAATTCAATATTCAAACTACGTTCAATAAAATCTTAAAATTTAAGAAAAAGTGATATAATGAAAATAAGAAATGATCGATATGTATACTTTTCTATGCACTGCTTGAGGGGATATTCCACTCACTTTGTCTTCAACCCAACCTTATTACAATTCAGAAAATGCAGTTGGCGAGATTCAAATTCGGGATTTACCGTTTAGGTGATGATTGCTTTCTCGCTGAACCATGCAAACCTAGATTGTTGCATTCATTATTTTTTATTCTTATAAAAGCTCAAATCATATCAAATCATATATGTACTTAAAAGAGATAAACTATTATTAAAAAAATTTTTTAGGTAAAAGTCAAACTACTTTTTTTAATGAAGCATATTATTTGAATATTAACGATAAAAAAACATCTTAAGTACTACAAGAAGTACTCGTATGCTTAGAAACACATACAATATATTTGCTAAATAAATAGAAACATTTTATTATGAAAAACGTAATATAATACACTGTTATAATGTATATAATGTTTTAAATAATCATTTAAAAGTTAAGTTTCATTCTTTATTCAGAATTTAGAAAAAAATATTTTTTTCGTGATATAAAATAAATATTATCTGTATATTAGGAAAAAAAATTTAACAGCAATTGCTGAACTTTGGTGTAGTACAGTGTAATTATATGTTCTTTTGGTCGTTACAAAAATTAATTTAATTGAATCAATATTTTAACAATATATAATTATTGAAATAATAATTCAAATAATGAATATATAAACAAATTTGTATACATTATAAAAATTTATTCATTCCAAAATTGTTTAAATAGTAAATAATAATAAATAACTATTTAAATAATAAGTGTATAAATAAATTTGTACACATTATAAGAATTTAGATCGTATAAATTTCCAGCATAAAAATTTATTTAAGTAGTTGTATAAATAAAAAATATAAATAAAGTTGTAAGCATCATACAAAAATTTTTCAAATAATGAATAATAATAATAAATAATAATTGAAATAATACATAATAATACAAAGTGTCTTATTTATACAAATTTTACAAGCTTTTGTTTTGTTTCGAGAAACGGAATCGATATTGAACTGTTTTCAATCCCTGTCCGAAATACATTACAACATTCGAAATTTAATCTGGAAATATAAAAATGTCTTGCATCCTAGAACGTACGAAATTTAAATTCTGAGGAAGACCGTGGGACTTAAATTTCAGACGTTCCTGAGACGTCCAAAATTTAGGTCCCACGGACGTAAAAAACGGACATTGTGCGTTCGAAATTTAAAAGGGCCGGCAGGCATTTGGCCTTGACTGTCACGCTATGTTACGCTATGCCTTTTTTTCTAGACATTTTACGTCTTAAATAAGTAAGTAATCAATTAAAAATGCATACCACCGTGTTTGTACATGTCTTTCGATACGAACACTAAATCTCTCAAAATTAAGAGAATCTCTCAGCGGCAGCCATCTTGTGACGTCATACTTGCTTCAGAATTCGAATTTTCTGCCGAATATTACAAATTACTCCACGATGAGGTAGAAATTAGCAATTTGGGCTCTACACAGACGTAAATTGGACTTTTAGGAAACACAATTGACCACTTCTAAACTGCTCATTGCAATATTGAAGCAGTAGTTTGTCTAGATTTTGACCATTGCATATGTATATGGATTTCAAACCATGCCGGCACCTTTAACAATCGACCGAGACTGACTGACCGATTCATGTTAATGTTACGAACTGGTGAGATATTTACATTACGAGCTAATGAGATGTTTACATTTCTAGCTATACGCGATGTATTGCCACAACATAAACAATGTTACAAAACCATTCGTTTATGTAAAAGTGAGGGTCTATGAAATAATACAGCATATTCTAGAATAAGTTCAGAAACGATAAGACATGCACGTGATGCAGGGATACGAAGATTGCAACTTTGCATTGACGCAAACGACGTGGTTTATGTTTTAAAATTCTGCCACTCTATTCTATGTCAGTTTTTCAGAGAGTGTATGTTGCAATTATTGGAGCAGGTTTCGTTGGCACACGACCTGAAAAAATAGTGGAACCACGCTTGTCGCTCAAAAATATTTTACCACTTGTTTAATCGACTTTACGAACTTATCCTCTCATTGCCAGCAAAAAAAGGAATTAATGAATGTTTTTATATTAAACTTGGTCCTCGTGATCGAGAGAAAAACGATACAACAATAACTATAAATGAATAGTTTGTGAAATGTTTGTGAATTGCAGAGTGGACGTTTAACATACCGAGGGTTGTATAGTATCGATAGTAATCAGCGTCTTGAACGAGGTTCTTATTAATTACGAGGAATATGATTTCAGCTCGCTCTGTAACAGATTATCTGAATGATGCGAGGAGTTGCGATTAAAAGCTTCGCCAACCGTGGTCATGCTCGAGACCAGCAGCGCGTGGAAATCTTTATTGCCGGGTCTGGTTTAATTGCGGGCTTAAAATATGACTCTAGCGATGTATAGAACAAGATCGACATATCCTTGGCCGAAGTCGAGGTGACCTTTAGTTTAAATTAACGCGGCCACTTCCGTCCTCGCGTTCGTGCTCAAAAACACATACAGCGGCCACTTTCGGCTCGTAGACGATCTTATGTATTATTCCCCTATCCAATTGTTTACGAGACAGATACCTCCGTAAATCTCGAAACGTCGGCAGATAGGAGCTTTTATCTAGGAGGATTCAATTTAACAGGCTAGAGCAGCAACCAGTCCACGGATCTTTTTCATTTGGTAGAGGAGCAGCATCTATGGAAACAAAGTTTTGTTGAATTACAATTGAATTACTTCACGAATTATAATTACAAAGTAATTCAATTACATTGTATTCAATTATTTCATAATTCGAAATTCAATCGCTTCATTCAATTAAATTGCAATTACATTGCAATTGTAATTTGCAATTCTGGTCTTTCATTCAATTGATTTACAATGTAATTCATTTTTACAATTAAAATACAATTATAAATTACAGTGTAATTATGAAATATATTTAAGAAGGATACGAGGTGAAAAAAACGAAATCGAGAGCTAATTATTAGTGAAAAGAAACTATGTAAAAGTTCGAAAAAATAAAATGATCAGAACCAATGATAAACGTGGTATTATTCATAAATTCATATTATATGTTCAAGAATAAACTTGTTTATTACGTTCGTTTCAAAAAAGAAATATAAATTGTAGAAAAAACGTACGTAAGTACCTTTTTTATAAACTTACAATATTTATGGCAATCATTTAATGCGGCTCATAGGACAAAATTAGTACAGGAAAAAGTAACACTATTTAACAGGAAAGACCTAAAAAGACATTCTTCTTGTTACTCTAATAACTTATGACTTATACGGTTATTTTCATTGACGTCGATTGTCAGCAAATTTCCAAATTTTTCATCATCACCGTTGATGCATTCGTTGTAGCTACTGTTAGGCAAATCATTCTAGTAATCCGAAACGACGTTACCAAGCACTCCTCCGACATCAACTGTAATTTCTATGCCCTCTTCTTTCACTCCAAATTCTTTGAAGGCCTTCAAAAAGTAGCTGCTGTCATCTGCTACTGTTGCTGTAATTTTTTTAATGACAATATTGAAGTCTTAGTTCATTTCATTTAATAACTCAGCAATTCTGGTATAGATATAGGGGCTTCGAAACCTCCGGCCAGCCAGAGCTAACTGATTCCCTCTGATACGTTGTTACACCTAGAAAATTCCTATTTTTGGTGGACCATACATATGTCTGCCACAGTGCAAACAAAGTCTTTTTTCACGATATTTCAGATATTTGACGGGTATACCCCGTGAGGGGCCATGAACCGAGGCCTCTAGAGCTTCGGTATCCTTTTCTACATTCGGCGTGGATCAAAGAATAGTATCTCCTAGTCGATATATGTCCTTGGGTGGACCCGTGTTTTGGATGTAATACAATTACAATGCAAATCAAATACTGTGTAAATAAAATACAACGTAATTGAATTACAATATACATAAATTAGCACAACTCTGTTTGGAATTCCAATTCGTTTAACCTTTAAGTGAACTATTAAGGCCGATGCGATCCCACTCAAGTTTATGTTAATAACTATTTAATACGTAACTATATTTACCATTTCGATGAAGATGAATATTAAATATAAATATACAATATTAAACATAATATAATTGAATCCTTGCTTTTTTAAAGTAGATTTTGAACGTCCACTTAAAGGTTAAGATAAATAAAAATTTATAGGAAAGGATGGAAACAAATAAAAGTGTATTAATATGATATAGGGAAACCAATAAATCAGTATACATACTGCAAACTCTTAGTGATATTGAGAAACAAAAAGATAATTTATAATGTGTAAAAATTTGTAAAATACTGAAAAATGTACGTATATTAACTTAACTAAAATTTAGAGTATTTTTTTTATATTTCTATCTAAAAAAATGTTCTAGTAAGCCAAATAAATTTCTCCCTCGTTCTAATGTTTATAGAATAACCGAATGTTTATTGCTACGTAGTAATAAAAAGACTGCGATTCTTTATACAAAATAAGGATTGTTCTTTCTTTAATACCTTCAACAAGCTGTAAATAATACGTCAATGTCCTTAAATTGCACCTATGTACACGTTCTTCTTATAAATGCATAAAAGTCTAGTAAATTGTGATTATAGATTATCTATAATAACATCGCAATAGAAAACTTCATTCTATAACTTAACAATTTTTGGATTTTCTATTTTGCAAAAGTCTAGTTTAAAATGCTTTTGTCCAATGGATTTTAACATACTACAACTAAAACCTCTAGCAAAGGAACATCGAACATGTAAATGTGTGCTTAATCTTGTTGATGAAGCACAGCATTTCTTGTACTTTAGGTGTGCATACTTGTACCCATGTAAAGTGATAAAAATAGCCACCGTTGGTTTGAAAACCAATCTACAAGCATTGACAAGAAAAAATTCCGAAGAAGCACATACATATGTTTCGAGAAAACGATTGAGCGATTAGTTTTCTTTTGAACACTTTGTCAGCATAGTGGTTTCGACGAGTACATTAATTCATGCTCATTTAAGTTTTTTCTTAACCGCAGTCGTCAAGCGACACCGCGGAGAAATTTATGGCTAAAAGTGTCTTGTAATACGCGTCGACACGCGAATATTGCTAAACAGACTATTTATTACTCTCCGGCAGCAACGGCACGATCAATTTACCGTATCTCCATCGACCGATCTGCGATTCGCGGCACTGTTGCAGAAGCGTGTTGCCGTTGGTCCGAATTCAGATTACACAAAATATTTATGATCAAGAAAATAATTGTCCCCGTGATATTTTTTTCCACGAAAAGAATTATTTTCGGGATCATTGAAATCTTAATGTAACCGAACTCCTCGGCCGGTTGCAGTCCTTTAGAATATATGTAGGTAGTATAACATCGGAATGGCATGAGTCTTTCATGATGTACAGTGTCTACTCGATATATACCCAAAACACAGGTCTAGCCAGGGTCATATATCGACTAGAAGATACTATTCTTTGATACACTGCCGAACGGAAAAAAAAAGACAGCCAAGCTCGAGTGGCTTCGGTCACCGAGGAATGTAAACATAATGCAGGTTGCGCTTTGAGGCCCCTCACAGGGTATACTTCGCGGCAGTGGGGGTAGTTCTAGGACTTTTATCGGCTAGATATTTAAGACATATATTCAGTAAAGACTGTACTTGAAGAAAATTATTCACAATGCAATTTTTTCCTGTGCTCAAATTGGAATCACTGGAAATACATTTCTATGTTTGATACGTGGCCATTTAAAATGTCACATGTAACGGAATCTATGGAAACAAATTTTGTGTGTGAAAGTGTTCTATTAAAATGGTATTGCTTTTGTGTAATAACCTCGCAAAACTGAATTCGTAACAGGTCTTTGAGCAATTACTTACTACAGAAGCAACGCAATCTAAATATTGCTTGCAACACACGATCGGTTTATCGTGCAATATTTCTCGTTGAAATGTCACTAGCCGACTTCAAAGTTTCTGTAGAACAGAATTATGGTCGTTAACGATTTCAGTTTGCGACTACAATGTAAACAAGGTTTGGATAGTCTGGCTGTACTATTTGTTCAGTAGTATAACCGTATCCTTAGCCTCACCCCCGTTCCATTTCGCGTTGTGTATTTATATCACTTTAGAATTTGGAATAGGCCTGTGAGAACAGTAAAAGCATTTACTATATTACAGTTTGAATAAGCAATTGCTATTTTAAAATGCACACTCAATGTTTACGATACGGACAAATAGTAATTAAAATCTGTATGAAAGAATTAAGAAAAATAAGATATTTCCATTCAAGTCACTAATAAAGATACCTCAGCCGAGTATCTTTAAGTCTTACTCATTACCTTTTAATGTCTAGACTTCAAAGACAGGAAGTAGATGAAATGTGTAAGCGTGTACTTGAAAACGAATTAAGGTACTGTGATATTGCTGGCTATCATTTCAGAATGATGTTTGCAGTATTCAGTATAATGGTAAGTACCATTTTTAACGACATCATGGGAAATCGACGCAACTTGGAAAATAGCGTTGTAAGATGCGGTAGAACCATGAAAATTGCCATCTTTCGTAACGACACTAATCTAACCGAAGCATTCGATCGAAGCGTTTCCAGACGGTGCATAAAATACGGTGAATATAAATGACGTTTTATATGTCCCGGTTACCGTTCAATGAAATCCTGACGAACTGGCTGCTCGTCCGTCGAGTCCTCGGTGAAAGTGAATAAGAATTAATGCAAGATTAATATTTGCTGACTGCTGTCGATCCGTGGGTTCATTGATTCTATCACTGGATTGATATTAGACTTCTCCGTAAAATTTGAGTCTTCTGAACAATAATCACAAAAGTACATTAATGCAATATAAAAAACTAGGTAACAATAATGAAAATTAGTTTTTCTTATTAAACAATTTATCCAGTCCATAGATAAAACATGAGGAACTTTTATTATATTTTACGCTCTTCGGCTTGCTGTAAAACGTAAAGTTTCGTGTAGTTACAATATGAAAATGATTGCGATCACTTCAAATCAATTACACATGTATTTCTATGGTGGTAAATGTATGGTAAATACAGTGTTTAATCTATATATGTCTCAAATGCCTAGTCGATAAAAGCTCAAGAACTATGCCCTCTACGGCGGGGTATACCTCGTGAGGGGCCAAGAAGCTCGACAGACCTCTAGAGCTTCGCTATCTTTTTTCTATAATATGTTTATAATATGTTGGATAAAAGAATAGTATCTCCTGACCGATATATGTCCCTGGCTAGACCCGTGTTTTGGACATACATTGTGTAAACACTGTATATGATAAGATATGCTTCATTGTCATATGTATAGTCAAATATCTGATTAAACTCCGTTTCGTGCATTCATTTCTTATTGTGTAAATGAACAATACAATTTACTGTCACACTTACATTTATTTTAATTAAATTATACTCCTATAAGGTTTTCAAATATTCAGAACATGCTTTTACATTTATTCTTACCTATTGACTTACCTATTGACAAAAATTTATTTTACTTTGGGAAATAAAAACCACAAAAAATATAGATTTGCTTAAAACTCTTTTGATTGATTCATTACTACATATCTATCTAATTTCCAGTCAGGAATTGCAATTGTTCCATAATTTTTTAAGTCTATAGTCCATGGATAAGGACTTTTTTATAACTCATTTAACAGCAATTGGAACTTCAGTCGTGAACCAATAAGTAAAAGATTTTCAAGCTTCCTTTTGGCATAGCATAATTACTGAAAAACCTATCCATAGGCTTCCACTAGGTAAAGTGTTAATGACATGCATCACAGAAACAGCAATCGATCAATAAATGATTCATCAATTGAAACACTGTAACATTAACCATGTATTCGCAATCTTAACACGGTCGTTACCGGCATTCATTTCAGCAATAGCGTTCATAGTTACAATATTTTGTTAACCTCTTGTAAAATATGAAAAAAGATATTGTCATAGTAAAGTTACAAGTTCTCCGAAATTAATTTGATTTTCTTCAGGCGATATGTACGGGAGAGTAGCCTAGACCAACGCCTAGATTAGACCTAATTTGTGAAACACTGGTAATGCTGTAAGTATTTTTCTTCTTAAAAAAAAATATAGCCAAATCAGATTCAAAGCATAATTACTAATCAATTAATCTTATTATAAACTCTTGAAGAATTTTTCTTTCTCAAAATATATGGTGGTTCAACCAAGGTGTTGGTCCTAATTAGGCTACTCTCCTCTATGATTGTGATTGTCACACGTGATATACAAAATCGTGATCGTCGTACATACATATATAACGCTGGCCGCGAACGTGTTAATTAATATGGAAGAAGCGATTGGCTAGGATTGTAGTCTCAACAAATAGAAACGTTTTCTCTATATCCGACTGTTAAGAGAATCAGAAAAAAATCCGTCGTATACAGCCACTGGAGGATCAAAAGCAATCTTTGATTCACAAAGACGGCTTCATTGAAAATCCAAATACCACCGTTTGCTGGCGAAATATTGAGCCTTCACAGGTCAGGACCTTCAACTACACAAGATTTTGATCTCTCGAGCAAAGATCTCGTCCAAAGATCCTCGAAGAAAAGGACAGCGCCGCCATCCTGAGCGGGCACAAAGGCCACGAAATGATTTATTTCAATTCCCTATCGCGGTTATTCTACTGTCGCCCCCGGAGGCGCAGAAATGGAATAGATCGCGGCGGGAGACGGGGAGGGGTAGAGGCCAGGGCGTTAATCATTTGCGCGGGACCACACGCACACTGAAACAAGAAGAAACTCAATTACTTCGAGGAATCATTGTGACGGGCTTTGTGGTGTCGGGGCTTTACGATCGAATTCTGACGGCGCATCTTGCGTTTTCGCAGGTACGCTTGACAACAGAAAAAGGAGGTCGAGAGAGAGAGAGAGAGAGAGAGAGAGAGAGAGAGAGAGAGAAAGGGGACTATACAGATTGTTGTAGTGGGAGTAGAAAGAGCTGAGGCGAACATAAAAGAGATTATCCGACCTTAGGCCATTCAGCGTGCCGCAGGGCTATGACAAATCTAATAGATTCTTGGCGACTTAGGCCCACGGGGGAGAGAGATCCCTGCCTCGGTCTCTACACAAACTCGCACGCACGGTGAACACGCCTAGGAGCAAAAAGAGGAGGGAATAGTTCTATTGAATGGTAGATGAGCGGATGTAACGCTTTCGTTGGACTCTTCGCTCTGTTCCTTCTAACAATGATATCCTCGCCAAGCAGGAATGGAGAACTCGAGAAATAAAGTCAAACTCCACGAAGTCGGGCCCGTAACGCGAAGACGGCTCGCACAATGCTTATTGTCGAACCGCAGGAATGCCGGGGAGTTCGGTATTGTCGGCGCACGCCAAATGTATCCCCTTTTTCGCGCCGACACCAACGTTCACGTTGGCCCATTATGCATTCCTTACTTCGCCGCACATACAGACACGGCCCACCATCATCATTCTCTTATTGCTCCGCATATTATTTCGACTCTGGCTGCTCTCACCCCTCCTCGTCGTCTTTCTTCCTGCCCCCCCCCCCCATCTACTCCTCCTTCTCCGGCAATTCTCTTCACGAGTCGAGGCTCCTTTAACCCCCGTAAAAACTACGCTCGTAATATCGCACTCATCGCCTTTCGAGGAAGGGAGGATACCGTTGGCGAAACGAAAGCAAATCTACGAGGGCCGATCGAAAAGTTTGGTTAGCTCGAGTAAAAAATGTTGAAGTATCCGTGCGTATTATGGCGTCAGCTTTTCTAGCTTTTCGTTGAAAGAATTCTGTCGAACTTGCGATAACCATTCTTTTTTGGAGTGCAAGACGGTAACTCGTCTGTTTGCCTTAATCAGATGGGCAACGCGTTCAACATTGACATTTGTTGTTGCAATTGACTGTCTCCCATACAAGTAACGATAAATTTCAGTACAAGGTCACCATTTTGCATATAGAAAACAAGTTACAACACGGATCTCTAAATTGGATGCAACTTTCAACGGATACGCCATGTTTCGCGATTGATAACAAATGAAAAGCGACCGGAAGATTGAATGAATATATACGGTTTTAGAATAGAGATATTAAATATTGTATCCATGAAGTTTCATCAAGATATCTTCCTAAATAGCACACGATGTCTTAAAGACGTCCATTTTACGTCCATTTTAGGTCTGAATGTCTTGCGACCCAAACTGGGTGTCTTTAAGACGTCCAAGTGGTCGTTTGAACGTGTGAAGTAAGGCGTCTTCAAGACATCTGTATCGAGACGTCTTGAAATTCCTGCAAACGTCTTCTGAACGTATTGTGTCACAAAACGGTACGTTTTAACATTAAACCTACCACGGTCAAAATTACCGGTTTTCTATCGCACAATTATTGAAATTATAAAAAACAATTCATCGTCTCCCTTTTATAAGACGTTTCACTTCTATATGTATTGTGCCTTATATTTTGTGTCTAAAGACGTCTTTGTGTTACCTGGCTTGTACGTAAAAAGTTCGAAGCGAGTGAAATTAATTTTGGCTAACCTTCGTACTTAACTTGTGATGTTATTTTCTCATTCCCGAATAAATTAATCATAAACGATTCAGTTTTTACATTTTGCTCTAAGAAAAAGTGTAAGTTTTCATGCTTTATGTTCTAAGGTAGGAGAGATCGGGGCTGGTAGACCAATTTTTCAACTTTGGCTATTTGACAAATTATGAGGACGAAATATCATTATCATTTTAATTGATAAGACATGCATTTGACAATCTGAATAAATTATTACAGTTGACTTTATGTGATAACAATGAAGGTATTTTAATGTTGTTTTAATACCTATCGTGCTGGTCGACCAGCCCCATGTTCGGGGTTGGTAGACTTACAGTATGGCGCAAATTGACTGTAGGTACAACTAATTAAGAAAATGTTATTAGCAACTTATCTTAGTGGTAATAAAATAACACAATGTCAATAAAGTTGTTTTATTACGTATTTGAATAATAAACTAAAGATGTTTTAAAACAAATTAAACACAAATTACAATGTATTTATAAAATGAATCAAATTTAAACAAACTATATAGCAACATAAACTTTTATAAAAACATAAGCGCATGCATACAATAGATACCTATATTTGCTATTCCTATGTTATCTAAACACTATATTTACAGTTTGATGTACAATTTTTACATTCGTAGAAAATTAAATTGAATACTAATTTACGATTTATAAGTATTATAGTGTTTACTCTATATATGTCCCAAATTCCTAGCCAATAAAAGTCCTAAAACTATCCCTACTGCGACGGGGTATACCCCGTAAGGGGCCAATAGGCTCGAGATACCTTTAGCGGTTCGCTGTCCTTTTCTATGTTCGGCGTAGATTACAGAATAGTATATATTGGCCGATATATGTCTCGGGGATATATATATATATATATATATATATATATATATATATATCGAGTAAACAGTGTACTTCGTTTTCATTATTTATATTTCCACGTAAAATTACATCGCTCAAATTGGAACCGCATATCAAAAAGCTGCGTAAACTGAGAGATTATTTACCGCGTGGAAAAAAAACTTGTGAACTTGTGAGAACCGAGAGATGGTCGGTAACAACATTTAGCAGAAAATATGAAAACTCTCCGGCGAGGCTGAAATAACAGGAAATAAATAAACCGCGTGAGAACAAATCTTTCGCGCTCGACGCACAAAAGGCAACGACGACGTTCTGAAAAGAACCGTAGAAAATCCCAGACAAGGAGATTAGCTCCGGTCTCGATGTTCCCGGTCTCGGATCTCGCGTCAGAGGCGCGTAAACGTCGCGCGAAGAATCACGCGCGGTTCATCGTGGGATTAGAAGTTTTATTGGCCGCTGTCCGTGTCGGCGGTCTCGTGTCCGTATAATAAAACGAGAACCAAAAAAGTGGCAGAGATCGTTCTCTGTTGTTGTCTGGCGGCGTCAAAGCGGCGCAGTGGCGGTGCAGAGGGGTCCGCCACCGCCGTCGCAGCCGCCGCCGTGCCGTAGCCACCGCCGCCGCCGCCGACGTCGCCGTCGCGACGTACAAAATCTGCCGTAAAATTCGTTTCGAGGCGGAAGATATTTTTCTTGGAAATGAATTCACCGAGCGTCGTCCACGACGAATGTGCATCCGGCTTAATGCCTGGTGCAGAACGAAGAATGCCGCAGGTATCTCACGTGGAATCTGCGAAAGCGTCGTCCCCACTCGCCTTCAGACGCGGGACGACGACATAGCCTCGACCACTCTTCGCCATTTTTCTTTTCTCACCTTAAGGCCTCCACACGCACACGCTTTCTCTCTTCCCTCTCGCCTCAATCCCTAACTCTACCTTTCTTCCCGTTCCCTTCCACCTTTCTCTCTCTCTCTCTCTCTCTCTCTCTCTCTTGCTTCGTCTCTTTGTCCACCCACAGGCACGCCATTTCTCTCCGTTCTACCCGCTTACCCTGTCGCGTTTCACTCGGTCCCTCCCTTCGTCGTGTCTCTTCTCTCTAGTCGACCGTGCACGGGCAAAAAGTATAACGGCGCGACGATCAGACGGCCGCGCTACGATGTCGACAGACTGTCCTGCGAATTTTTACAAGCCGCTTAGCAATTAGTCACCCCGTCTTAGGGACGATTTCGTAACGAGTTTGCCGGCTGCCAGCCCCGTCGACCGAACATAACCGAGGACACGATTTGTGGTGAGCATTCTTTTTCTTTTCTCCCCCTCCCTCCACCGAACACTCTCACCTACCCTGACCGTTGTTCCCAGCCTTCTTGTTCCCGTGCTCGCTCCGACTACTCGTATATGTCGCCTTCGCTTCGGCACGGTTCGGCTGATCGTCGCGAAGCTATCAAGCAAACGATGCTTCGAACCCGAATGAAGCTGAACGGTATTCGTTTTTCGAGGGATGCGTGCTTAGCAAAGTGTAGGTGGTTCCAGGGAGGAGTCGAAGTCGCTCGAGAATGGTATATACGAGTGGACAGAAAAGTGTGTATAAGCGGAGGGAGAAAAGGGTATACGAGCTGCGAGAGAAGACTATACGGGCAGAGAGATGGATGGGGAAGAAAAGTATTCACCCTGTACGACAGACTCCTTCCTAAAGCCATCTCTTCTGCTTTGCCAGGCTACACGCATGCGGATTTAATCCTGAAACATGCTCGCAGTGGAATCAGACAGTGCTAATGGAAAGTTCTCTTAGCGCTGTCTGACTTCGCTACGACCATGTTTCAGGATTACATTCCAGATGTATACGGCTGGCCGACATGATATACTGGACTGGTAAAATTAGCGGCCTGAGGACTGATATCATTGATGACCGGTAGCATCGGTCGTGCTAACGACGCTATAAGTCCCAGGCGCCTTATGCACCAGGTCCCAATGAAGTCTAATCAAAATTGCTTATGATATCCGCGCGAATGGTAACTTCACATTTCGCAAATGATAAAATCTCTACAAATCAAGTCGCTTCTCACAGACACGTCTTCCGTAATTGATATCGGAATTTGGATTCCCTATAAGCGCTTAGTCAAAATCTATACTAACCCTCTTTGGTCTCCGTTGGTGCCACTGTGGAGACATTCGTATTCTAATACTAAATAGTAATAATAGCAAAATTATTTTTATTTACTTTAGAATAAAACAAATCAGTATAAGAAGACGGAGCAAATAAATTCACAGATATTTTTGACCTTCTCTTCTCAGAATAAAATTCTTGGTTTTCAAGAATTTTAACAGTTGAGGTTGCCGATGGCATCAAAATAACTCGGAGCATTAAGGCTTAATACAGTGGATAATCAAATAATTAGTCACAACATGAAAAATATATTTATTGTGCATGTGACAAAGGTGAATACTTCGTAAGAAAATAATAAGAATTCAGTACAGATGGACTATCATTTAAAACTGGTTGTAATGTAAAATCGTCAGATTGGGGAAGTAACTCTAATAATTTGGTCGTCCACTGTAACCAGCAATGATCGCTTTTTCTTTTATCCACCGATTTCCCTATTTCGCAACACTTCTTACGAACGAATGGATGCTTCGCCGACATTATTTTAATTACAAAGACATATATTGCAATGCTTGAAAAGAGGACTAAATGAAAACCAATAGCTTGTGGAATTCCGGAGCACCACTATCCTTTTTTTGCACGGTGATGTAACTGGATTGAGACAGCGAAGCTCTGAGTCTCGTTGTTTGCGAGAGATTCGACCGGCGGTGAGCAGGAGTTCCCGGATACGCGTACACGACGATAAGTATCCATGGGAATACATCATTGAGGGCCAGAGAGATTCAGCACCGTGAATGGAGGCGCGATCGCGGTGGAGTTTTCATTCGGCTCGTTGATTCGCGACACGCGTCAGAATGACGTAGACGTACGATGCAAATCCTCGCGGTGCACGCGACTCGCAAGCATAAACAACGGTTTTCAGTATGCAATTTGTAATCTATATACGGTGCTCGCCGGATCGATGTCGTTTGACAGAGCCGGCCTTCCGAATTCGCCTTAAAGGTCTCCTTCGTAAAATCCATGGAGACCTGGACGATTCGACCTACCTTCTTTTCAGATCTGCTGCAAACTAGAGATTGTCGTTCTTTCCTCTAACAGTTGACGAAGACGTTCCTTCAACATTCACTCAGACACTTCAATTTTTTCTATTTTTATTTCTAAATTATACTCTGCTGTTTTTAAGGGTAAACTGTCCTACTTGGAAATTTTACGCTCTGCACAGTTCATCTTTACCTTTCTGGCTCAACGAATTTTTCTACTACTCGAAAAAATATTTTGGTGGCAATTTTGTCTTCACCAACAGCCTGTACTCGAAAAATCGAATTCGTAAGTCATTCTCTATGCTACTCCACACCGTGTTTATTCGCGATATATGTTCAAAACATAGTCTAGTCACGGACATATATCGGCCAGGAGATACAATTCTTTGATCCACGCCGAACGTAGAAAAGGACGGCGAAGCTCTAGAGGTTTCGGTTCGTAGTTTCTCACGGGGTATACCCCGCATCAGTGAGAATAGTTCTGGGACTTTTATCGGCTTGCCCAGTTTACGGGCACGTATGTATGTCCGCCGCAGACAAAACGCTTCCCCTACCAACGCCACTTTCGTGCGCGGCTTATGCTATCTATCAACATCCACGAAGCACCGCTGCGCAGCGAAAATGCGCGCTGCACGAAAGAAACGTTGGAGGGGGAAGCAGGCAGCGCAGGGACCCCAACCGTGTCCACCACTGGGTTAGGCAATTGGGGCATATATAGAGTAAACACTATAGTTAGCAGGTGACGAAACTATTTCAATAAACTCGTTTTTTAATTTTTTTTTAAATTATGTACTGTGATCTCGAACATCCTCAAAGCATTGACTTTGCAATTTCCTCGCAGATACCATATTTTCCGTAGACCTTAGGCACTGTACCTAACATCTACTACGTGAAGCTACCAAATTCTATTTTCATACAGCCCTTTCTACTTTTTTCCCACTGATTCTTCCCTGAGATAATCTACTTTGTTTTATACTAGACTCTTTAAGAATAGACTTCCACAAGTTAGAAGAAGGACACGCCGTATGGTCTGCTATGTGGAGTCATGTTAATATAATTAATACAGGTTCCGATAACACCGTTTTTACTACAATAAAAATTCACTGTAACCAAGTTTGACTGACCATATATTAATTAGCAACGATATTCATCAACAGAATCTTTGGAGCATGTAACCTTAAGATGTGTAATTCTAAAATAATACTTATATATATATACAACATTGCTACAAAAAAGGAAACAGTTGCACTGTAAAATTATCAGATTGTAGATGCCATATTTGAAGTCCAATTTCTTCATATATTAATTCATTTTAACTACAACGGTTTAGTTCTATTCTTTTATACTTAAAATTATTTGAGTAAAGCTTGGGTCTATTTTAGAAGCAAAGATCGACATGTCTAGAAAAAGTGCCTCGAAAAATATGTTTCATGACATTGACAAATAACTATGAAGATGGTCTGCCATCTGATAGCTGATAAATAAATTCTTCTAAATCTGGATATGCACTGGCGCTCTTCCACAACTAAGTAAGCTTTAAGACAATCATCTCAGATTCCAAGCTTAGGGACTTACACTGATAGACTTCTAAGCCCTCCATTTATCGTTAGATGTTGCACACATATAATGAATAATAACGACTTAGGGTAATTATTCCATTGGTCAGCCATTTAACCCTCCGTATGCTATGCCGGAATCATTCGTGACCCGTAGTGGTGGGGCTAAGCTCGAGCGACAATCACGAAATAAGAAAATCGTTACCCCCTCTTTTCCTTCTTCATCCGAAATACGGCCGTTAAAAGCCAGTCCCGAACCATCGCCTTATATCGAAGGAAGACTGTAATGAAATATCGGCATGGGTCAGAAACGACTCCGGCATAAGCATAGACTCCCAGGAGTCCAAGGGTTAAGATTAGTAGTCAGCTAGTAGTAAATAATTAATTTTGAAGAAAGGTCGACTACTGGATAGGGACCGAAATAAGGCACATTTACCCAAATTCACGTAGTTCCAGGTGAAATTTTTTAGGAATATCTCTACATAATAAAGAAAAATGTGAAGTGCATATGATTTATTAATTTTTTTTGCATAAAAAAATATTTAATAACAAGTTTTTTATCTTACATAAATTATTTTTATAGCGTTCATTGGAGCACTACCAAAAAATACCTGTTGCATTTTTGCGACAGTGGTCCAGTGAACGAAAACTTTGTTTATTTAACATAAAAATTGTTATTAAATATTTTTTTATATGTATGACTGTCACATTTTTTTATTATCTGATGTGTATCCCTTAAAAATTTCACCTAAAACATCAAATAATCGTGACATCCGCGCGATTCATTCTTGAAAATTCCGGAAGTTGATATTTAAACTTAAATTGCAGCGAAAGTATCTCGAAGTATCTCATGACTTTTTGCACAAAGTTAGATCGATATAACAACTTGCCAAAACGATTACTTCCAGATCGAAGCTTTTCAAAGGATTTTTTGTATTCCTCCATAAATAAAAAATGAGCGTAACACAAAGATGATTCAGGTTAGTCCATATTACTTAATGTTAAACAACTTTTTTGAACAATTTTTTTGCCAGTTAATAGTTAAAGCCACTTGCAATAACCCATATGATTTGTAGACCCCTAAGTATTCAATTATAGGCGGAGTAATTATAAAACAGAAATGGTTATTTGAGGTCGACTAGATCATGAGAACCCGAAGTGTATCAAATTTGAAAATATTGAATTTCTTAAATCTTGACATAAATATACGTTGTGATATATTGCTGAATTTGTCTTTTTTTTGTCTTCAAGGATACATACGTAGCATAAACAGTTGTCAATGCAACATCCACGACTTTGACAACTTGAAAAAATGACCTAGAAAAATGTTTTCTCTGTCCGTATATTTACTTCCTTATCTACTACAACTTTTGTTTAAAGCATTTTTTCTCGTGTATGTTTATAAGGCTCGTACAGACCTGAACATTTCGACGAATATTGTACCAAACGGCGCGTCAAACAGCGAACGAAACGCAAAGTCGACATTAATTTCAGCGAACCGACCAGCGCGCCGGAGGGCATGCCACTCGGCGGACGGGACGGAGATCGACATTAATTCGGTGACCAGCGCAACGAACGAATCGCATTTGTGTAATTTCCAAAATTTCTTGCAAACTATGGAAACTGCAGCAGCATATATTTACATTCACTACTCGTTAACCGCGAAGGGCAAAATCTAGAAGATGGTGGCAAACCCATTTATATACGTTCGCATTTGTGTGCACACTTGTGCGAACAGGCCGATATATATATACACACACACACACACATATATAGATATTGGGATGAAACTTCCACTAAACTTAATTAAAAAATTATTATAAAAAATATATATTCATAAAGATAATTATTAGTAAATACGAATAATTTTTCAATGATTTTAGCACGTTCGCACATTTGCCGTTTTTTTTTGTGTTCCGAACATACCTGAAAACTTTGCGCGCATTCCCATTGATGTATGTCAGAAACCTAACAAGTGATGGATAGACCGCGCGCACGAACGCAAACGGGTGGGACCTGTAAATCTGTTTGCAGGACGGATCGCATAATTGATAAAATCGACCGTTCGCACAAGTGCACGCGACAGCTTTCGTGTATATAAATGGGTTTGCCATCATCTTCTAGATTTTCTGTATTTGTCCTTCACGGCTAACGAGTAGTGAATGTAAATATATGCTGCTGCAGTTTCCATAGTTTGCAAGAAATTTTGGAAATTACACAAATGCGATTCGTTCGTTGCGCTGGTCACGGAATTAATGTCGATCTCCGTCCCGTCCGTCGATCGGCATGCCCTCCGGCGCGCCGCCGTTCGGTTCGCCGAAATTAATGTCGATTTTGCGTTTCGTTCGCTGTTCGACGCGCCAATGTTTGTCGAAATGTTCATGTCTGTACGAGCCTATGTGGATTACACTGTAATTAAAATTCAATGTATTTGGAATACAATATAATTAAAATGCAATGTAATAGAATTACTCAAAACCAGAGTTTGAAAATTGTAGGTTTGTACAGACCTGAAAGTTTCGTCGAACATTGCACCGAACGGCGAATTCAACATCAGTTTGGACGGGGCCATGAACGTCTCCGCATGCATTTGTGCGCGCGTTTGTGCACGCATTCTTTCGGCGAAATGTTCAGGTCTGTACCAAACTTTATAATACCGATTTCGGTTCTTAAAACAGTTATGAAAATCCTTCACGTCGACGAACTGTTTTCAAAGAACCAAAATTTGCAGCTAATATCTGTTTTGATTACGGTTCTCATTTCAGTTTTTGTACGAGTTCCAAACGGTTATATCCTAGATATCCCGAATTATAACTGTATTTTACGGTACACGTACATATGTTTTCTAACATCGTCATAAAAAGAAGTAGAAATATTTATACAGGGTGTAAGAAAAGTAAGGATTATTCGTTCTGGGTGTGAATCTACACCTGTAGGTAACAAAGAAAAATGTCAATTGATTATTTTACATCAACGGCTCCAACTCATGGAGAAGATGACAAGTTTGAAAGGAACCATAATCGCAAATAAATAGTTATCGCAGTATAGGCTCGTAATGTATCTGCGAAATTGGACTGCGTAGAGATAAACGTATACATAGAAACAAGACTACTACAGTAGTATCTCCGCAACTGTCGCAACATCAGGTCTAATAGAAGTGCTATATTCTTTTTAGTGTGCAGAACGTAGAGAGGGACAATGATTGAAAAGAAAGAGAGACTCAAGTTTGACCATTTGACTCTCTGCCTCTCTTCCCTTTGCGTTTGCCGTCTTTTTTCACGTCCGAAACTTTAATCGCTTATCACACAAGTAAGTATGATCGTAATTACGTCGTGTTTGGTACCATTTTAATTTAAAAAACGAGACGAATACGATGGTAAATTTTTGTGTAAATCTCACCGGTAGTCGACTCCTCGCTGGCTCTGTTGTTGAGTTTACCGCTCGGTCGTGTTTACCACTTACTGGTTCCAAGGGGGATCTCCCCAGTGGTAAGGACAAAATTTTGACAGTTGCGGTAGAAACTTTTGCGACAGTTACGAACATGAAACTGTACCATACTGTATTTGTTCATGTCCTTTAAATTTCGTTTGTCTCTGTGTACGCGTGTATTTAAACAGGTACACGTGAAATAGGAATCCCCAATTTGCATCTGCTATTGTGTCTTGATTGTTCTATTTTGTTGTACTTCTTTTGCTTTCGTATCGTTACATATGTACATCCCTTTGTCTTAAACTATTGGTTATATCCTTCCCTTCTCTTCTCATTTACTCGACTCTTGCTTGATGCAGTCCATTTCTAATATTTATAATATTTCTAATATTTATTTTCTTGTCTTTCTTTCTCACTTGTGATCTGTATCTTATTCTCTTCCATTTCTTTTATACATTCTTTCATTATAACTTCGGTTATAATATAAGGGGTTAAACGTTGAATATCCGTTTCGGAAGACAACGAGCCGAATGGTGCAACGGAGTGGTAGTCAGCGGGAAAAATTCGGTAGAACGAGAAGGTTGAACAGTTTGGAGAGTGCTAGTATTAGAATTTTTACAACGCTACCTGCCAGTCTTACACCGGTGTATCGGTGCTCGCAGTTGTGCACAGCGTGACGCGACGCTGTTGGTGGTGGTGTACCGGCAGCCGGTGCGCTGGTGGTGGGAATCGCGATAGTGGTGGTTTGGCTTGGCGGCGGTGGTAGGGGGAGGGGGGAGCACCCACACGCACGGTGCGCTCTCGCACACCTCTCGGACAGCACAGTCATTCGCGACACCCACCGCGATCGAGGTATCACACACCGGACTACACGAGTTCTCTCTCGGCGAACCCCTGTTCCTTTTGCTTTCTTTCTTCCTTTCTCGTATATGCATCTCGACCAGCTTGAGTCGCTCTCCCGCGCCTAGGACTGATCTCCTATTCGCCCGTGCATATATACACGTAGAAAGGAGGGAAAAGGAGGCGTGTATGTGCGCGCGCACAGGACAGAGAAAGAAGGATAGAGCGACAGCGCGAGACAGAGAGAGGGGGAGAGAGAGAGAGAGAGAGAGAGAGAGAGACCGCGAACGCGACTTGTACGATAACGCGGTACATCAAGCACGTAAACGCGTACGCACACACTCGGATAGGAGTACGGGTGCCGCTGCGGTAGCGTGCTCGGCTATCCCCATAAAAGCGACGGACTCGACCGGCTTGCGGACAGTTGTCATCGTTGGCTACATCGGCGCAACGTGTGTCTCTCTTTGCGGCTGACCGTGGGTTGTATACACGCACATATACATACATACATACATACAGTTCGAAATAGAACCGGTGATATCGGTGCTGAGTCGTCGTCCACCGAATCTCCGTCCACGGTGTTCAGTTTCGAAGAAGAAGATGGACAGCATGAGATGTCACGCGATCGCCACAACGCACCGGTGGATCGCGCAGTGAATAGGAAGCAGAGATAGACGCGTGGTGCGACGGGTCCGAGCCAGTGGTGGCGGATGCGGTAGCGGGACGGATCCCGCGAGCCGTGTAACCACGTGTTCTTTCCAGTAATCGATCGATTTCGAAAAACGGCCAGGAGAGAAATCAAAAACGATAAGATCAACCGCGCGATCTATCAGCACCGACCACCGCGTTAGATAACGGCGGCGCGCTTATCGCGAGTGATCGTGTCGCCGAAATCGGATTGGCTTGAAAAACCGGCGTTTGTGTAAACGTATATAATCGTGGTGGCGTTTTCGGGACCCAGAGGACCGTTGCGTTCAAGACACACGGAATATTTCGACTTGCGCGCTCGATCAACTTCGATCCCGTCGCGAGTGACCTGTTAGCGGCACGTGGTTCAGAACTATTATAAGAGAAGACGAGCGAGCCGGTAATACACCGAGTGCAAGCACCAGACAGAGCGACGCTTCCGCGGGCAAAGACGTGGTCCTGCCTCGTCTTTCGTGTGTGTGTATATATATATATACATCTATACATACATACATGTATATAGATTGATAGATCTATATATATCTATATATACATATATAATATCGCTTCGCTGGTGGTGCACATAATCACTATAAGGTGTGCGCGCGAGAGAGCACGCTGCTCTCTCTCGCACGAAAACGAACCAACGAACGAACGAACGAACGTATGAACGAACAAACAAACGTGTTGGCTGCTCACACGTACCGGCGTGTACGAAAGCGAAAAAGCGATTCGCCGTGGCGCAAGCGCCAAAGCAGAAGCTTTTTCGAGCGAGCCAGGCGGAGACGGTGCCGATGATCAGATACATCAGATTCAGTGGCGGCACGGGCGTAGAGAGCGAGTCGAGTAACAGCTTCCCACCAGTCAGTCACTCACTCACGGCTAGTCAGTCACGGCAGTCACGCGCCGACCGTGTCAGACGCACACTGGCCTGTTGGTTCGCGTGGAAAGAGGCCGGTAAGGAGCGAAGTAAACGGTGAGAAACGAACCCAGTGGCGAACACACCGAGATTCCGAGTTCCGTTCGGGAATATTTCGGCGACAGTGCACCAGTCAGTGTGTGCCCGAGAGCTCCTAGAACCGCGAGTACCGCGGAAAATCCGTGATCCGCGCACGCGTGATGAGATCTTCGACAAATTTCGAGATTCGGTATCGTCGATGATCATTCGTCGATACGTGCCGGCATAACGGACAGGGGCGACTACTTCGACGCGCACGACCATAATCTTGTGTGTTGGAAGATGATCGATCTCTGTTGTCGATTGAGAGACTCTCGATTCCGTGATCGATTTTCGAGAATATAGGTGGTGTGAGACCACGCGACGGCTCTCTTCTACCGGCGTTTGAGAAACGCGTTAACGCGTAGACGATCTTTGGTAACGAGATCGCCGGGAGGTGCTATATGAAAGACGGTTGTTAAAAAAGAAAGAACAAAAAACAAAAGAAACGGTAACAGAGGGAGGAAGACAGAAGGGAAAGCCACGAAACGGACCACGACGGTCTTTTGTGTCCGTTTGATCGTTCGAAACTCGTCGCTCGTTGTGTACCGCCTTATAAAACGCGCACGCAGTACCACAGAACGCGCAACCGACCAGCACGGGGAAAAAGAGACAGGGACAGAGGAGACAAGTAGCTCGTGTACGAACTGTGTGCATTCGAGCTAAAAGAGAGAAAGAAGGATAGCAAAAAAAGAAATCGAGACGAGAGAAAGAAGAGAGACGAATAGACAGATCGCAAGGCAGTATAAGAAAGAGAGAGATTGAGGGAGAAAAACGGGGAACGAAAGAATAACGATCCTGCGTGTACCTTAGCCTATTAAGCCGTCGGATGCGCTCGTTGAACGTGTCTCGACCGGTGCACGATACAGCTCGCGTTATCTGCAGTAAATATTGCCGGCTAGCACGGGCTGTCGGGCCCGCTGATTGTTTCTAATCATTATCGTACACGTCCGCGATCTGCGTGCGTATTGTCGTGCCTCGACGTCATCGTGCGGTTGTCGTCTCCTTCGTCGCCGTCTTCGTCGTTCTAGTGGTCATCGCCGCCGATCCCCGCTGTTCAAACGATCCTCTCGTGGTCTCGTTTCTCTTCCGAATGTGTCGCGTTCGGATCGCGAGAGAAGATTGAAGTTGGTGCGAGACCGTACAGAGTGGCGTACAGTGCAGAAAGTTTCGTGCAGTGAACGGTCGTTAATAGACCAGTGGCCGCGGCTCCGGCGACAGAGACCGACGCACGGACGGTGACGCGAGCGAGAGCGAAAAAGAGGGAGAGGGGGACAGCGAAGGAATCGGGAGAGAGTAAAAGAGATACAAATAGAAAAGAAGAGTGAGACACGCGAATGGTGGAACCGAGACGGAGGACATGCTATATGCGTTGAAGCACCAAGTGCCCAGGGACGAGAAAGGGAAATAGGAGAAATACACGAGTGCGATTGAGACGGAGAGAGATACAGAGGGAGAGAGAGAGAGAGAGAGAGAGAAAGAGGATTAACAACGTGATAGGACCGAAAGCTGTCGAGATGCATTGCCACGGTGTTCTCTTGTCGATCTTGCTCGTCGTCGTCTCTTGCCCTTCGACGTTGCGTGCGCGAAGGGTCGCGCCCTTGATCGAAGACGACTGGGCGAGAAGGCCTCATCGTGCCGCCGGTAAGTCGCCATTGTTTCCAATGTATTTTTTTTTTTGCACAAATATCTCCCCCCCCCCCCCCTTCTACCCTGCGTAACGCACGCGCCCGATTGTACTCTCTCGGGATCGATCTCTGGCCGCACGAACGGTGGTTCGAAGCGAGAGATACATCGGCGACGTCCGACGACCCGGTCCCAGCTTCCCCGTCGCGATTTCGTCAGAATCCGGGCAGTTTCTTTTCCTTTAAAGGTTAGAGAACGCCTCGAAAATACCGGAGGCCCGTGCGCTGTGCGCCGCTTTTACGTAACGAGAGCGGCGCGTGAAAAAGGCGGGAATCGAACAGCCGATTGTCTCGGCGTTTGGATCGGTGTCGCGTTCTCGCGGCGCACGCAACTTTTCCAACTTATCATTCTTTCGCCGGCAAACGAGAAAATCGAATCGTGACCACTCGCACGCCATTCTCGATTGTCTAACTATTCTTTCGATACGCGAATATTTCTTCCTCAGCTTTGTTTACGACGTCTTTCTATTGAATTGATATAAAACTTTAAAATTTAAAGCCAGCAGTCTGCCATCTTAAGCGTTGTTATTATTAAACCTCAGTACTGCGATCATTTTTGTATGCCATCCACTTCAACTTTCAAAGCGACAATCTTGAGAACCAGCAATTGCATTCTGAGAAGAGAAACTTGAAAATGATCTTGAATAGACTGCGGAACTTTATAGAGAGAAAATAAAATTTGTTTGCATCAGTATACAAGGGTCAAAGAAACATTTCTTTCGTCGTTTAATTATGTTCATAAGCTGTAACTAATACAGTGACGCTCTTGAATTTATTAAATCTGTCTACCGCTTTAATTTCCACCTATGTGTTTTTGTGATAATTGCATAAAATCCGCAGTGTAAACATGAATCTCTCGACTTCGATTCCTTGGATTAGTAAGCTTTATTCTAACGCACATAAGAATATTATATTTATGAGCAGTGGATTGAGAATGTCTTCACAGTGGCATCAATGAAGTGTTTAAATT
Source organism: Halictus ligatus (assembly GCA_028454255.1). Taxonomy (NCBI): domain Eukaryota; kingdom Metazoa; phylum Arthropoda; class Insecta; order Hymenoptera; family Halictidae; genus Halictus; species Halictus ligatus. The sequence continues at coordinate 1,302,142 of CM052138.1, forward strand.
TTTTATACGAGGATGTGAAGCAATGGAAGCAAGGAATGATGCATTATGCTCATTGAAGACTGTAGCAGTTTGATAGTAGATGGTTTGTTGTTTTTAAGCTATTTATTTTTCAGCAAGGTTGACTACCGGGTAGGTGCCGAAATAAGACACATTTACTCTAATCTTTGTGTTAGTTTGTAGTATGAATGGGGTGTCTGTCTTAAATCTAGCTTGATTATACAGCTGAGTAGTAATCGTTTATTGCACAATTAACCTTTGCTCGTTGTTTATATTTTGGATTTGAAATTTTTTTCTGTGACTGACAATTGTAAAATCGGATTTTTGAGAGATTCTGTAGTTTCATGCAATCGATATAAGTTCGTTATTTTCATTTTTATCTGTTAAAGAAATCATTCAATAAACAGAGAATGGTATTCAGAAAAGTCAGATAACAGTGAACTCAAATGAAACTTATAAACGAAAAATTAAACTGTCGCAATCGAAACAAAAAGATTATGAATCAGTTCATTTCTTCTGCTTCTTATTATTATAAGTACTGTAATAAATTTTGTTTGATCTTCCTCCCTCGACATGTTTTTAAATCCTCATTATGAAGACAAAAGACCAAATGCTTTAGGAAAGCCCTTGGTAACAAAATCCAAACAATCGCAGTAATCTCATTTATTAACGACACATAGTGGGCGATAATACCATTTTGACGCTCCAAAATAATAACTTCTAAATCGTTAGAGATAATTGAATGAAATTTTATAGGTAAAAAGCTAGAATTTATAACTTCAAATTGCAATAAAAATCAATTTGAATTTACACGGTGTTTACTAATTAGACAGGTTCTAAACAAATTATAGAATAAGTGGAGTCGATATATCTGTTCCTCTGCATTAATATTCCTGAAGTAAATCCGTAATTTCTGGTAGATTTGTTGCAAGTTGTCGCAAATGAATTTTTTTGTATTGTTTGATCAACAAATCATAGTTTAGCACAGTATATAGTCAGTGTTAGGTTCTATTAGGTACCGGCTGAGATATGCATATTTGAAGTTCAAATTTAGTCGAACAACTCGTGCTCACTTGAAAAAAACTATAATTTTCAAAATGTATTAACAATTACAYGTTTTAAAATCTTTTTAAATCTTAGAAGATGTAAGGTTTCGTAGTGTCGACACCCAACTCAGCTGATCCTAATCATTTTCTTTCAAATTGTACTTGAATATTGGGAAAATCATGAAAAGAGACAATTTCACGTTCTTAATTTTTTCCTCAAACTTTGTCGGCTTGCTGTGGGCTATGGAGGGGGATAAAATAATTTTTTTTTATTTACTTGCTTTGGAATGATCTTGCAACATTCTTATCACTCATTTATTTAAAAACAAAAAAAAATGTTTTCCATGTTTGAGCACCGATTGCGCGTTTTTGCGCACTGTACGACGGATACACCGTATTTGAAAGATAAACCCTATGTTGTAAAGAATAGCGGGAACAAAAATTCAATTTAGGGGTTAACGAAGAAAAATTAAATTTATTGGAAATTCTATTTTTCGAATCGCGGAGTATAAGACTCGAGAAAACTGTAATTGTGGATGTCACGATGCTGCAGGAAGTAACGTACCGGTTCAACACCTCGCACTGACCTAGATGTTAGAACTACCTAATGGGTGTGTATTGTATTCGTGTTCCTGTGTAGAACACAGCTCGTAATGACACTTTAACTATCAACACCTTAACAATAGTAATTATCAAACGCCAGTACATGTCTCAAAACAAGTAAGCATACATTCTAACAAAAATAAAGATCGTTTTAATTTTGTCGCTTAAGATCCGAGCAGATGAAAGCAGATTAAAGGGTTGTGCCGTCTTCGATTCGCCAAAAGACAAATTCCACGCTCGTGTGACTCTGTTTTGACACGGTAATTTATTCCACGATTACAAAACACAGTAGTCCGACGTTGAACAATTAAAGCAAAAATGTTTCGAGAGGAAATGCGGTTACATTGCCAGGGATTAATTACAGTTACTTCTAGATTACGTAGTGTAATACTTACCTTTAATAACGATCGAGTTACCAGGCGAATAAGGTATCAAATTCAAGTATATAGTCATCAATTTAATGGTGGAACGCCGAAAGAAAGTGTATCGAAAAACCCGAGTTCGGGAATTTCCCAGTAGAACTTTGTCCAGTCAATGAGCGTTTAATTGAATTTAGCAGGAAAACTGGTGTTCCCCGAACAGTTATTAGTAAAGGGTGCGCGTGTTCGATACTTGGTTTCGAGATAAAAATCAAACACACGTGCGCACGGTGCCTGATTCGACTCTGCTGCGTACTAAACCTGCACAGTATACCAATTTTTAGTTATCCTGGTATTTAAGCCAGTTTTATCACGTGTCTTATTCAAGGAGTAGTTTTATTACTGTCAACTAAAGTTTCACTACCGTCTCAATTCAAATACACACTTTTTTTTTCTTTTTTATTAGGAAATCTCTTATGAGATTTATTATTACATAATGCTTAGTACAGAGTATACTTTCTCTCACTTTTCTTATAAAATTTAACTCTCCTCCAGTACGAGTAATTTCATAAATTATTCTTTTTTCTGTATTAATTTTTTAGGAAAATTTAGATACTATTTTCCGTCATGTTTTAAGTTGTTTTTATCGTTATGTTCTCGAACAAGTTTTCCGGGTGATTCTTTTTATATAAAAACTAGATTGTGGAGAAACGTAAAATTTTTCGGTCGACTTAATTATTTGAAATAAAACGTACCGAGTCCCGTTTCTCAAGTAATTAACGAAACAGGTACGGCTGGGTGAGCCGACGTCGCGTCGCGTCGCTGATGGTCGTTAACTCTCTATGACGCCATGTAACTTTGATGTCATATGCTGATATAAGTGTCTACCTGCACTGTTAAAATTTTATTTAGTCCTCACAAAACAGACGTTTTTGAGGAATAGATAGCACGTTCGGGTCCATACAAGTAGGTTTTTCAATTTTTCTAGATTGTATACTTTCGAGCGTATTTCTGTAAAGTACACATATTACATAAATGTTTAATAAAATATTTTAAGGATTTTAATTAAGAAAATGGGTGAAGTTTCTTTTTCTAATTTTTCTAGATATATTTTGGAACACATTTCTCTAAAGCACACCGACCCGTTTGTTAGATATAAAATGAATAACTAACAGTATATTTTAAGAATTTTAAATTAAGAAAGTGGATGAAATGTTTGTTAAGGTGAGTCCAAATACCATCAGGCACGGCTATCCAATGGTTTTCTACAACACTTTATTGTCGTACTACTCTTTCATAATTGAAGAATACACGTGTGTAGATATTATCGTTTCTCTTAGTTCTATTGTTTCAATAATAAAGTAAAAATTAACGTAATAATTTTAGTGGTTTATATACAAGTTTCTTTTTATTCTATCGTAATTAATTATTCGTTTCGCTGAAATTACCATATATAGTGTTTCCTCGATATACAGTAACGAGTCTACACTATTTGAAGCAACATAACTTTTTAAAAATTAGATCAAATACTTGAATGTTATTGAGAAGTTAGAAGAATTAGTTTATTAGACGAGGTGTAACAAATTTTTGAAAAAATTTGAATTGGTCGGAATCGCAAAAGAAATAGTAAAAGTTGGTTTTTTCAGATTTTTATCTGTGCCTGTATTGAAAATTTGAAGAATATATTTGATTCGCTCGAATAAACTATATCCATGCTGAAAATTTCATCGATATTGGTTAATTCGTTTACGAGTTTACGAATTCGTTTACGAATGACACATGTTATACGAACAATTCGTTGCTCAATGAGCAATAATTAAAGAATCTACTAGGGTAACAACTCAGATCTCCATTTCTCAAATTGGAGGAAGAGCATATGATTCGTTACTCGAATTTTTTCATTGTTGCATGTAACATTTGTAAAATGTACCGTATACCCTTCTAGTAGATACCCATTCAATTGTTGTTTTATAGAGGTTCTCGAGTTCCGCAGGCTCAGGTTATCACGATTCTACCGTGACAAATGAATTTCGATTTTGCGATTTTGTTTAATGGGCGGAAGGAAAACTTGCATTCTGGATGGTTAAAAGTGTTGTAAAGTCGCTTGTGAGTCACAGGCGGCGGTATCTGTCGGCTTGGACACAAAGCGTGGGTTGTGAATTACGCGCTCGTCGCCTCGCGAATATGTAAACAGGCTCACCGCAATGAATGGTAATATGGCGCTCGTCGCGGTGAAATTTCCGCGGCGTTTCGACGTCTGTCGCCGCTTCGCTTCGCAAAATTTCCGTCTCATTACGACGACACGCGACGTCGCATCGCGCGCGCGCTAAAATTTCACCGTGTTAAAAATCGCAACGCGTTGCGTCGTTCTGATTGCGTTGTATATCTGAACGGCCGATAACCCATTTAATTGCACCCACATACCAGGCGCGTTTACGTTATTCGCGAACCATACGTCTGACCCGAAAGTCGTAGATCGCAGGTCGTTAAGCCGGATCCACACATTCGGTATTCGGCGAACCGTTAGCGCAACGTGTTCTCCGACATAGTCGCTTGCGCCGATCATTTTGCACGTATAGATGATAGGGTAAGGGACCCAATTACTGTGGGGGTATCAATTGCTTTCTCTACATTAATTATACGTATTCTTAAAGCATAATGAATATTAAAAACGAGATATTAAGTAGTTTTCATTATAATCAGTTAATATATGCAATATATATATTTTTAAATATTTATTATGCTTTAAAAATAAGTATAATTAATATAGGTATAGTAATTGGTACCTACATAGTAATTGGGTCCCTTACCCCACTTATTCTACTTTCTCGTTGATTCTTCTGTAATTGATTTTTTTTTTAGTGTTTATACTTAAAGAGTTGTTCACCTTGTTTTATGGCTCATCAAGAGACATCAGATTTTATGAATTTATGACCAAAATGAGTAAGTGAATCTTGGAACAGTAGACAGATTAAAAGAATTTAATTATTTTCAACATATTAAAATTATTAATGAAAGAAATGTGCACATTTTTATTTAGTCTCTGTATCTTACAGTTTATGCACAAAATTTTTATTTTACGTAGAGATACGCAGTCGACCTATTAATAATAATTATCGTGAATTTTAAAAGCCTTTTCTACAATGATTCGTTATTTTTAAATTGCGACATTTTCTGAAAATTTACATGTTTGTAAACGAATTCAAACAATTAAAGATCGTGTAGTAGAATTTTGTTTACATCGTTGATGAACTCGATAAGTGAAAACTACCAAAAATGAGTCTGAACGAAATTTCAATTAGTTTGTTATACCACAAATTTTAGTAGACTTTTATACTTTATAAATCCATATAAATCTGTACTATAGTTATTTGTATTCGTATATTATTGCATTTGTATATTATAGTTATGTGGACTTTGCGATCGAGGATTTTTGGTTCATTCACGCTTTAGTTCATCCTTTCTCGTTGTTTTCCTCTCTTTTTGCTTTTTGACGTACTCACTAGTTTTATTCCATACCAACATAATCGAACAGTCGACATTTTAAAAAAGAGTGTATAAAAACTTATGTAAATATTGATATTCCTTATCAAATGATGATGCTATAAAATGATGTAATATAACACGATGCAGAATATTATCCCAAACTTTAGCTCCGATAAATTAATGGAGATGTAGACGAAATTTCTGTAGCGTACACGTAAATACTCATATTAGTACAGAATATATCAGTATAACGTCATTGTTGTGGACTTTACCGACTTGAATTGGTTCCACATTTTTACTAGCCTAGATAACTATCTCTAGAACAATCTGTGGTTTTATGATTACACTATGGATCTTCACACCATATATACAAAATTTGTAAGGACAATTTTTCAAAGCTCGTATTTATTGAAAGTTGTATTTATGTTTAATATATGGACCAACATAAAGTATTACTATAACACTGTTTTTGTCACATTTTGCACAATCAGATGTTCCTTAAAACATCTTCAGTTTATGTCTTATTATTATATTGTGGATTTTATGCATTCATGACTGTTCAGGTACAGATATCGTTGTCGTCTCGTTGCTAGCCGACGCAATACTGACTTTGCAGCTCCAGCCCTTCTTCGTTGTTCTCGAGGATTTTCAATCATTGAGACCCCTCCATTGGTCCATATAATCCAATAAAAACGCGGCCTTTTTCGAGCGGTCGCCTTATCACCCGAAAACTTTATATCTCTTTTTTTCGGAACCCCGGAATGTCGTCGCATACCTGCGGATTTCAATGAGGGGCCGGTACCCATCTGTGTGTTCTTAACTTTTTGCTTTTACTTCCTTTAGTTTTCCTAAACATCTGTTTTCCCCCTCATGCGTTTAGCGAATCTCGTGGCTTCTTCCAGTAGCCTGACGGCCCCGGGAGGACTTTTCGGTCTCCCCGTGCTCGTTAAACCTTCATATCCGGGGATATTCCCTCCACTTGTTGAGGTTTTTAGCGGCCTAAGGTAGACGCATTGCGTCTACCTTTACTCGCTTGGCTTGACCATGCATCTCGACACCTGTGTCGTTGCATTTCCGCCGCCGAGATTCGCACGCCTTTACTACGCTTGTTCTATGCAATACGCATATGCCTATCTAATGCGCAGACAACTACATACAAAACTCCAAATTCATATCCAATTAACACGTTCAAATGTGCGTCACACACTCCGCACACCCGCTCCCAAGGTGGAAGACGCGCATGCATGTCTTTATCCGCAACAATGACAAAAATGAGTAGATCAATTGCAAAGCAGTAATTTCATTCCAAGAACTTACAGACAGTATCATATTATTTCCTATTTATTAAAATGATTAAGAAACGAAATACATTATTTAGTCTATATACAGTAACAATCAAAACTGAGTCTACACTATTTGAAGCAACATAACTTTTTAAAAATTAGATCAAATGACTTGAATGTTATTGAGAACTTAGAAGGATTAGTTTATTAGACGAGGTGTAAAAAATTTTTGAAAAAAGTTTGCATTGCTCGGAATCGCAAAAGAAATAGTAAAAGTTGGTTTTTCAGATTTTTATCTGTGCCTGTATTGAAAATTTAAAGAATGTATTTGATTCGCTCAAGTAAATTATATCCATGCTGAAAATTTCACCGATATTGGTTAATTCGTTTACGAGTTATAAGTGCGAAAATTGCCATTTTTCACGATTTTCGACTTAAAATCGCACTTTTAATCGTTTATAACTCGTAAACGAATTAACCAATATCGATGAAATTTTCAGCATGGATATAGTTTATTTGAGTGAATCAAATATATTCTTCAAATTTTCAATACAGGCACAGATAAAAATCTGAAAAAACCAACTTTTACTATTTCTTTTGCGATTCCGAGCAATGCAAACTTTTTTCAAAAATTTTTTACACCTCGTCTAATAAACTAATCCTTCTAAGTTCTCAATAACATTCAAGTCATTTGATCTAATTTTTAAAAAGTTATGTTGCTTCAAATAGTGTAGACTCAGTTTTGCTCGTTACTGTAGGTCCCAAATTCCTAACTGATAAAAGTCCCAGAACTATCCCTACTGTCGCGGGATATACCCCGTGAGCGGCCATGAAGCTTGAGAGACCTCGGTCGCCGAGGAGTGTAACATAATACGGGTCGGGTATATGGGTGTGAGACCATATGGGTAGGAGACCGCTACAAATCCAATAACAGAACTTCCTTATTTTTCATTATTTCCTATTTTCACTATGTATTGTCCTTTGCTACGTTCGGCGTGGATCAAAGAATGGTATCTCCTGACCGATATATGTCGCTGGATAGACCCGCGTTTTGCATAAACGTCTACAATCCAGTTGTCAAGAAACAATTTTCACAGACCGCAAAAAGACAGTATCCCCCGATGCGATGTGACGCGACAGTTCAAGTGAACCGAATAATAGGGACTTGTGATGTTCTAAATGTTCATCTAAAGGTGTCGCCACCAATCCGACATGTAGAATTATATGTATAATGCGGCTCGACCAACTATCTTTCTTTAAATAGTTCATTATAATCTTACAATCCCATTAAACCATTGAAAATTAAGCTTTGTCGTGATAGAGCGTGTATACAACTCGAAAGTAATACAATATTTTCAAAACTAATCTGTGGTCGCTTGGCTATTCGGTCAGCGTTTACCGCGGTAGAGTAACGATTTTCGAAGACCTCTTGGAGCCGTTACATAGCCGATTAACTGCGTTGCGTTTAAAAGCTCCAAATACCTGTCCCCGTTCTCGCGCCGCACCGATCCATTTCGCGGACCCTCTGAATTTTCGCTCTACGACCGTTTGTCCGTTTTTCATTTCGCGAAACCGCAATCCTCGGTAGCCGCGTCCTGAATGCCCAACGAATTCGATTTAGATCCAATACACACCTTCTCCGGACATCGCATCGGTGGCAATCAGCTGAATGTATTCGGTTGTCTCTGACCATGATTTGATTATCATCTCCGGCACATTTCATTGAATTAGTCCCACCACAGGACAGTAACGAGCATGCTTTTCTCCTTTTCTCCTATCAATTTGATACATTGCTCATAGTTTCAGAATAAATACGTAAACACAGTGTTTACTGTATATGCAGGGTGGGGCACTTAAAACCGGCCACCTGAATAACTTGGTTGCTATTGGTGATAGGAAATAACGCATCAGGCCAAAATTATTTGGTGTCGAGGGGCTGATTATCCGATGTTACTAGTTTTTTGATAGGTGGGGGCGTCAAGGAGATATGAAGATCATCTCTGTTTTTTAAATGGTACCACATATTTTTGAACTCCTACGATTGTAGCCCTTCTCGAGACAATTTCATCGATATAGCCATTTAAGGTCATTCAAGATCATAAACGTTAACAAGGAGGAAGAATATACATTCACTGTGAATACTACGTAATGGGATATTTTCAGCTTTGTTAATGAAATCAAACTGAGTCAATTCAAAATGTAAACAAAGTGCTTCAATCCAAAATAATCTGCTACGACAGATGCAAAAAACGATGATCAGCCACAGAAAGACAGTGTCTGAAGGTTCGCCCACTGATGATTGCATTATGCATTAAAGCGTGCGATGATCAATAGCAGACAGGCTCCTTCTATACGTTCCCGCCTGCCTTTTTGCATCTCTTGTAACAGATTATTTTGGATTGAAGCACATTGTTTACATTTTGAATTGACTCGATTCGAATGCTTTAATAATAAAGAAAATATCCCATTACGTAGCATTCACAGTGAATTTATATTCTTCCTCCTTGTTAACATTTATGACCTTGAACGACTATATCGTTGAAATTGTCTCGAGAAGGGCTACAACCGAAGAAGTTCAAAAATATGTGGTTCCAATAAAAAAAAAACAGAGATGACCTTCATATCTCCTTGACGCCTCCACCTATCAACAAACTAGTAATATCGGATAATCAGCCCCGATACGAGTAGAAGGTGTTGACGTAAAAGAACTTCAACAACAATTTGTTTATTATAAACAATTTTATGGCAAGTTTCTTTTACAAATGTCCACCGATCCAGAGATGTAGCTTTACTCCTAAGACGGACGACTATTACTCTTTATACACCCTTTACATGCTCCAGTAAGGAGCAAAACTGATTATACATTATTTGAAGCACCATAATTTTTTAAAAATTAAACCATATGACTTGAATGTTTTTAGACGTAAGAAGGATTAGTTTGTTAGACGAGATGTAAAGGATATTTGAAAAAAGTCTTTAATTGGTCGGAACCGCGAAAGAAATAGTAAAAGTTGGTTATTTCAGCTTTTTTATTTGAGCTTGTATTGACAATTTACAAAAATGTGTTTCATTCACTCGAATAAATTATATCCATGCTGAAAATATCACCAATATTGGTTAATTCGTTTAGAAGTTATGAACGATTAAAAGTGGGAAAATTGCCATTTTTCACAATTTTCGACTTAAAATCGAACTTTCAGCCTTCGTTTTTAGAAGGAATTTATAAAGTCAATTATTTATCTTTTAGATTTTAGAAAGAGACATGTTGCGTCTTATAATTCAAAATTTTCTGCGCTTATTGACTAACAATTGAGGAATGTGTCTAAATTTTTAAGCTCGTAACTTTTGCAAGAAATCGGCATCTCAAACATCTTTTTTTCTGAAATTCTGAAAAAATTCATGGCTGTGCATTCTAATAGCTGAAGTAAGCCTGATTTTTTCAAAATTTTCAATTAAAGAGAATAAGAGAAATTACGGAAAAACCTGACTTTCTCTCTCCCTTATGTTGACATATACGGTTGAAAATTGGCACAAAGTATTTTCTTTGGTTAAGCTATCGAATGGCCTATTGCAAAATGGGCAACAAATGGTCAGCTCGATTTCGATGTGACTGCCTACTTAGATTTTCGAATCGTTCGTTCACCGTGTACGGTGACCATTTGTTGTCCGGAAGTTGTGCGTTCTTCCACATTCGCGCCAAGTCAAGATAGTCATACGAATACAGCACACAGAAGCGATCGGACTGTATTCGTGAAAAATGGAAAGCGACAGTGAATGTAATACAAAAATTTGATGATGTAAAACAATTAGTATCAAAATACATACCATCGGCACATCATGATTGGTATAATACTTAAGCACGGTGGTTAAAATGATGGTGAAGAGCAAGATGTTTTGTGAATCAGGTTTATTTTTTTGTTATAAAATAATATAATCTTTTTCTGTAATCACTATATTACATTTTGCAATAAAATGTATTCAACAGTATTACTTCTAAATACATATCATCAGTACGTTAAGATTTGTGACGAAAACTGAATCTTCTTGTAAAAAAATGTATAGTTATGAAATTATGTTAAATAAAATATAAAATTATGTTCAATAAAATAAATATATCGTTAATTGTTTTCTAATGTTTTTAATCAATAAGTGAACAGTTCAAATAGTTAACCGTTTGTTGTTTTGAACGTATTTATACGAATATCGATAAATTTTTGGGAAAATTTGATCTCTTTCAGGGCCCCAAATAATCGCAAACGTTTCATGATATGACCGTTTGTTACACCGAACTATCGAAAAAATTTTCTTTTACAGTCACGTCGAAATCCAGCTGGTTAGTCATAGTTAATCGATTTGGTTAGGGGTTACTTTTGACCTCCTTATACGGCTACATCCTTTGCAAAAAGTGTAGTTGATGAATTTCGCTACTGGATGGCTCTGGCCGAGACTTGTTTCTATTGCAAGAATTGTTATCGGCTACTGAAGTTTAGCCGTTAATTTCCAAATTACTCGAACAGACCAAATATTTGATTGTCGTTTCAGCGTGTTTGCTCCCACAGACGCCATCAGCACAGAGGAACACCCGTTCGCGAAGTTCTGTTTGTTAGTGTATGATGTTTGTCACGTAATTGCGCAATGTTTTTGTAATTTCGATTGTGAAGCATATCTCGGGCCTTTGTCGAGAGAGCGTAGAACAAGGTCGCCCGATGAGACGCGGCTTTTATTTTGAAACCACCACAATATTCTTCTATTGTTATTGATCTCAAATCATTGATGACGTTAATTTTTCCTGTTTACAGTGTATTCCCGATGTAAGTCCCTACAAGCCTAGCGTTTAAAGGACCCTGGAACTACCCACGCCATCGCAGGGTATCCCCCGTGAGAAATCATGAACTCAAGAACCGCCGCGCCGTCAAGGAGTGTAACAACACGATCGGGTATATCGGTGTGAGACCGGAAGACCACTACTAATCCGATAACAGATCTTCTTTATTTTTCATTATTTTTATGGGACTTTCATCGATATATTTGTGGAATTTTTCTGATTAAAATGATACCAAATACGATATCATTCGGATCATATTTACACTAATTTTCCGTTAATATAATTGTAATGGAAAGTAACTTTCATCGCTAATTACACAAATAAATATCATCGGAATTATATCAAATTTGGTTCCATTTTAATCAGAAAAACGCAACGAATATGTTGGCAAAAGTCTCATAAAACATAATGGAAAATAAATAATAGTGGTCGTGGTCGTCTCACACCGATATACCCAATCGTGTTATGTTACACTCCTCGGCGGCGGAGCGGCGGCTCTCTAGCTTCGCTATCCGTTTCTACGTGCAACATTGTATCAAAGAAAGACGTTTTCTCAGCCTTCTTGTCCCCATCCATCTATATGCCCCTGTGTACTTCAAATTCAACGTTCGGCGAGAACCACAGTTTTCGTCTAAATGTCTCTCACCAAAACCGCGCAAGGAACTTATATCAAGAATTCACTGTACGTTATTCACCGTCCACATGTTTGAAAGCAATCACTTACAAAGATAAGTGCAATACAATAATTTTTTGTAGAACAAAAAACTATCGTGGAAGTACTTATGTACGTATATCTATAAAGATTGGTGTTTACTTCTACAAACGTAATTACTAATTAGTAATATCTTTAGTACTCGCGAAGCACAAAGTACATGCTATACATGTACTTAATTGAACAATAAGGAAGAACGTTTTCTTTATCGTCGGAATGAGGAAAAGAGTCAAGGATGTAAAAAAATATCTATCTATGAGAGTAGATACTAGATATACAGTGTGTTTCAAAACATGTGAACGTAACTTCAGAGATGGATTTGGTACGTTAAAATAAGAAAAAAAGTTCGTATAAATATATACTGTTTATCCCCCCAAAAATTCTTATGGCTCCAAAGTCTTTGGTTTACGACACGCCACTAAACAATGTTGTGGAATTATCGTATTCATGAGAAAATATCGTATTCAAGAGAGTGTTGACAAATTCGAACAATATCTGGCATTTTTGAACGAGTGAGAAGATCACCGATTGGAAGATTGCATTCTAGTCGATCGTAGCCATTTCGAACAATTTTTATGACACTTATTAAACAACCGGGTATCATACGAGAACGGCTATAATTTAGAAACAAGCTCATATCGGGTATATGTTCATAGGAACATTTTTTCTTTATTTTAACGTATTGAATTCACCCCTGAATTTATGCTCAAGTGTTTTGAGACACCCTGTATGTATAGAATTAGACCTAATTTAAGAATTCGAATTACGTTGTGGTTATAGTGTAACAGTATAGTAAGGTACTTTGAAACATGATTTTTTGTAGAACAGCAGGCTACGATAAGTAGACATCACAATCCTCAAGTGTATAATTTAAGAATGAAGTTTAATTAGCATAAAATTAATTTTCAATTTCAGCTTAATAAAATAGAAGCATAAATGACAAATGACATGTACAAAGATGCGATCTTAAATAAACTAAAGTTAAGAAAAAACAAAAATTTCAACTCACTTTATATCATAAAATTACGAAAATTCTTTTGAAAACCTTAAAAGAAGAATCCACGCTGCTTTAACGCTTATAGTCCTCTGGCATCATGCGCCATTTTGGACTCAGCAAGAAGTTAAGAACAGATTTCTCATTTAATTTTTCTTTTTTTTTTGTATTTGCCTTAGCTCATCCATACAAGGGAAAATAAACATAGAAGAAATCAAGGAAAATATAGAAAATAGGGTCATCACAAAATAATAGCGAATGTTTATGCAAAATAAAAGTTTTCTGCATTGATATTACAAGAGATTGGAGCCAGCCAGACATCCATGTAATTCTAGCTCTAATAACTTGAACAAAATGAAAATAGTAATTATTTTAACCTATCTACTGTTTTAAGTAGGTCCTACGTAATTCCTGTTGCAAATGCATCAAATCCGTTGTCTAGCGATTAATATTGGAGCATGTACATCCAACGAATGAATATCAATAACTTCGAAGAAATAATTGTAGAAAATGACTTAAGATCACAGTAAAATCAAGGAGTTCGTTAAAAATAACGAAGGTGACAGGTTATACAACACCACAATTTTGATCAACGTTGCAAATTTATGACGTTAACAGTTCGCCGTTAAAAAGCCTTCTAAGAACAGCCGAAGGAATGATCTTTAACCGCAAGAACGGTGAACATTGACGCATACAGGATTAATGGCATTAAACTGTCCAAGTGGCGTTTTCCCTGTATTATTATCTTGTTGTGGACAAAAAGAGAAACTGATGAATAATTAATTGTCACAGCTAATAACTTGGAAGTTTCTGGTTGGTTCTCTGTTTGGCCGAGCGTGTATCGCAACAGAAAGCTCTCCCCGGTCATGCCAGAGCCGTGGTAAGATCTAAAAGTGGTCCGTTCTTCTTCTTTATAAGGATGTAACAGTGTCGAGTGTCGTCTGGTGCCGATGGTCGCGTCTCTCTTTCTCTCCTGTCGGGTTCTTGCGGTTTTCTCGCTCTTGTTTCATACCTGTTTCATGACTATTGCCTTATCTAGCCGGCGTGGCGCGGGGCGGCGCGGCGTGCGATGTTCATTTCGTCCGATAGAAACCGCCACCGACGAAAATCCTATGTCATCGGCGTCGATCTAAATGACTGAATCCGCGGCTACTCGTCCCGGTACTCGCCCCCTCTCCGAATGATTTTATATTGTCGGGAACGACTGACGACGACGGACGAACGCGCGTCGAGTGCCTGCCCCGATACCGCTTTATCGCCAAGTGACATCACACTGCACCATTTTATTTGGATTATCGCGCAACAATAAAAATGGGACCAATGATATCGCAGCCGCGATTAAATTAACCGATCTCCGGACTATCTGCTGCCTATTGTCTCCTATGAACGAAGCTTCTGGACGTTTTACAGTAATATGTTTCGATGTACGTGAAAACTTTCGGACCGTAATGTTGCTTAGAGTCAGTCTCGTAATTGATAGCACACACTTTAAATCAGAATAACGACGTTTTTATAATTGGGCCAGACAATTTCAGTTCTTCTGCCAAGCTAATGAAAATTTTGGAAACATTGCGTTTTGTCTGAATTACGAAATACAGTGAATTCTCTATATTTGTCGCTGAGGTCTGGATGATAAATGACACGGAAATATCCCCACTACCGCGGGATATACCCCGTGAGGGCCTGAGAAGCTCGAGAGATCTCGGTTGCCGAGAAGTGTAACATCATACAGGACGGGCATATCAGTGTGAGACCAGGAGACCACTACTAATCCAATAACTTTTACCAACATATCTGAACAAATGTGATATAATTCTCACGATATTTACATGTGTAATGAACAATGAAAGTTTCGGACGCAAAGAAGGACAACGTATGGGAAAGAAAGAGAAGCAGAGAGTTGCGGCTGCCGGTCGCGATAATAAAGGTCGAATACCTATAAAATATAAGACGAATATGTTTACACTCCACGGCGACAAGCATCGTTGCCCTTTTTTACGTTTGGCGTGGTTCAAAGAATGACTCCTGAAGGATAAACGACGTCAATACTCGTTTTGCTGACATATATCGAGAATTCACTGTATTCTAGTATACCTATGCTTGTATATTCTTGTATTTTGTATTGTATATATTTTATATTCTAATCCGCTGTTCTCCAGCGGAACCTCAATAACTCGGATTTGAGGGGAAGGGAAAAAAACGTGATATTATTGAATTATCGAGCCATTTCGGCTTATCGAGATTTTTTGTTTCTAGTAAGAGAGATTCGTAAAACGAAAATTGTTGATACAGTGCTAACGGGAATCTCAAATTCATCAGCAATATCTTTTTTCTTTCGCGGTCCAGTTTATACTGCTTCAATTATTTTTATTTTATCAGCCAATGTGAATGTTTTTAACTTGCCTTTAGAACTCATCTTGTTATATTCGGAGGAAAGAATGAGGAACAACAGAACTGTGTTTTAACTTTAACTTATTCATAGAATGTTTCGTAGCCAACTGCTTCTGTGACTACAACAAAAGAAATAAATAATTGACGATCGTAAATCCGCTGATCCTGAGATTTACTAATACGTACAGGTAAACTTCTGTTTAAACTTCTGTGTGTAAATTCTTAAACGTCTGTGTTGAGTTGTAGAGGTCAAATAGATAACTTAACACACAATAAATGATTCGAGTTAAAGAAGTTTTTATTTCGAATTGTAGAGGTTTTTTTTTAAGTTGAGCAGGAGGGAATGAAAAAGATTGTTGTCTTATAGAGGTTTTCGAGTTATCGAGGTTCTACTGTATACTCTAGTATATTTTAGTATAATCTATAAAAAATAGTAAAAATTTATAGTTAACTCATTCTTTAATTGGGCTTGCAACAAAAATTTAAACGTTTGTTTTGTAGATACATATGACTTTCTATCGAAACTGATTACTTGGTTTACGAGTTATAAATTATTAAGAATGGTAAAAATTAGTCTTTAATGATTCTCAGTCTAATTTTCCCGTTTCATTCTATTATTTGGCGATTCTCATAATTTTTAATCGTTTCCAACCAATTTCGATGAAATATAACTGATACATATCTATAAAACACATTTTTAAACTCTCGTTACAAGCCGAGATAAAAGAAATTGTAGAAATCAAGATATACACTTTCTTAAAATTTTCTAGCTTGGGAGAAAAATTGAAGTCGTATTTTGTTTTAATGTGTGTACCATAATTATGTGGCACTGACCGTATATCGTGCACAGACATTAGTCTTTGATGTAGTAAACGGAATATCTGCAGCAGATATTGGTTAGGTAATCAAGTCAGTTCAATGGCAAAACTCTTGTATTTTTAAATATATTTTTGTAAAATCTTTACCAACAGACTTGTGACATTTTTTCGATTGAGATGACACCAAACACGATGAAATTTGGATTAAATTTACTTGTTCAATTCACAATACAGTAGAACCTCGATTGTCCGTACTAATCAATGGAACATGAGTGTTTATAGATTAGAATAATTGCCAACTACAGTGTTGTATAACGATCGTCTTAGATTGAACTATTTACATGTAAAACACGTAGGTATTTAGATAATGGAGAATTCACATATTATCGGTTCGGAATATCGAGGTGGTATTGAATCACCAATTGGAAAAGCAAATATGATCCGAATTATGTCGCGTTTGGTCTCATTTTAATAAGAAAAATATGTAAAATATGTTGGCGAAGTTTCATAAAGAAATAATTAAAAACAAAAGAGTTTTGTCACTATTATTTTTCACAGCGATTGATTAGTGCACATCTCTTTTACATAATCGAGACTGTACTGTCTACGAATTCGAAATACAGTGTCTACTCGATAATTGTCCGAAACACGGGTCTGGCCATAATTATCTAGTATTACTAGTATACTGGTATTCTTTGATCCACTGCCGAACATAGAAAAGAACAACGAAGGTCGAGAAGCCCCTCACGGGGTATACCCCGCCGTAATGAGGATAGTTTTGGGACTTTTATAGGCTAGATACAGTAGAGAATGTAGTATTTATTTGGAATTTTTAGGCAAAATACCTGGAGCCTATGACACTCTTGGGAAGAATATTTTCGTTACATACAATGACGTTTTTCATTTCCTCCATACGAAGGTATGGCGAATGTATTTATTCGAATCACGCTCGAACGTTTAGCAATTTAATAAACCTAAAAACATTTAGTACCATTCAAGAACCGTTTTGAATTATAGTATAGTAATTTTTAATGATGCTTCAGACATGGCGATTCAGCCCAAAAGGTTGAAATTATTTACCGTTTGTACTTACGAGTGTCTACATTGAATAACAATTTTATATTATCAAAAGCCTAGCGTTTTAGACGATCAGTGATCCGATACTAAAGGAGCAAAGAAAACTCGATTATCCATGGTACTGTCGCCCATAGCTAGTTCTTATTTAGGGTATATAACGAGAAAACCCCGGGGCAAACAGATCGAGCTGGTATCGTCAACACCTGTGCGTACCTGACTGACCCACCTTGATTGATTTCTGGTGGCCGTGAAGCGAAGTACACAGCTACCTGTCGACCCTGATCATTTCCGTAAGGATTGCCAGGGTCCCGGACACTCATACACCTCGAACTTCGAGGGACCATTTGTAAGCTTGGGCGTCGGTTTCCCACAAACACTTATTGAAAGTAAGGGTGTAGACACATTACTATCGCGTCACGTGAGCTCATGAGTTATTACGTTGAAATACTAACGTCGAAATACTAATGCATATAAAGTGATCCACGAAACTATTCGAACCTCCATTAATTCAGAATAATTTTTCTAAAATTGGACCAAACTACTTCAGCTGTTTTTTAGAAATTAGAAGTATTGATTTGCTAAATGACTTGCGATAAAGATTTTGAAAAAATTGTATTTGCTAAGAATTACATGAAAAAAATTAAAAAAAAAAAAGACAAAAGAACATGTTACGCAAAATTCCCAAGTTTGTCCCTGGTCATTATAGTGACCGTTCCGGCCCACTAAACGTTACATAAGTAAATCACACACACACACACACACACACACACACACACACACACACACAATCATTTCTTTTAAGATTCTCCTGTTTCTTTCAATTGTTTTACATAATTGATCACTTTCTAGAATTCAGATAGTACAGATAGTACGTACTCAAATAGACGTAATTTTGAATCAACTACAAAAGAAAAATTGTACGCATCATGTATGTATAATTGGGTAAATATTGAAACACGTAAAGTACAAAGAAATGTATATACATTAATGAAAGTTAAAAGTACTTTTTATTTTGCATTACCACAAGATACCATTTGACTAAAAAAAAATTAGACTCGAAAAATGTAGTTGTTCGATATTCAGATTTTTATAAAACGAAAATTCGCAAAAAAATCCACAAGTTTGGGTTATTTGGAAATGATAACAGAAGACAGAGACGGTAAGGAATAATTGTCGGTACAAGGGATGACGCGACACAAGGTTTTTAAAGTCCAGGAACACAGTCATCGTTACCAACGTAACGAATCGAAGCGGCAATTAAAATCAAGTCGTCCCAAAACAGTTTCACGGAACTCCCGGTTCACCGAATCCGCCTCGTTAAACAAAAGATCGCTCCCATACGAGCTAACCGATAGCACCGAAAACCGGTGTAAGTCGTATAACTTGCATCGTCCTCGTGTCGGTTGTCGGAAACTGTGTTCGTCCGCATCGAACTCGCTCTAAGAACGTGTCATCGTGGTCGGTTCTGTCGTCTCTTCCTTTGCATGCTCGGTCCTGTCCTCTCTTCCTTCCCGGTCCAGCTCGCTTCGTCCTCTTCCTTTTTCTTCGTGGCGTGCGCACCTGCTTAACGTAGCACGCCCGGTGTGCTAATCTCAATTAGTCTTTATTGCCAGCTTGGCGACGCTGGACGGCCACGGGTTTCATGCGCGACGCGATTTAATGCGTCGTCTGCTGCGACCTCACACGAGCATCCCAGATATGACGAGCATCCCAGCAAGGAAAATTCTCGTTCGAAATTCACCGTAATTTATATCCGCAGTACGCTTGAAAAGGATATCGGCTCATTAAAAATTTAATGATGGGAGTTACAGCTAGTAGAAGTCACCTGACACCAAACAGTATTTTATTTAATAATTGATACAACGAAAAACCTGAGGAACAGTTCATAGGATCAAACGATCAATAAAACTAACGAGTCTCACAAAATACAGTGTTTACTCTCTATATGTCCCAAATGCCTAGCCGATAAAAGTCCTAGACTATCCCTACTACCGCGGGATATACCCCGTCACGCGCATGAAGTTTGAGAGACCTCGGTTGCCGAGGAGTGTAACATAATACGGTTCGGGTAAATGGGTGTGAGACCAGGAGACCACTACTGATCCAATAACAAACCTTCCATATTTCTCATTATGTATTGTCCTTTTCTACGTTCGGTGTGGATCAAACAATAGTATCTCCTGGCCGATATATGTCCCTGGCTGGACCCGCGTTTTGGACAAATATCGAGTAAACACTCTAAAGCAAATGAAAACAATCAAACGAACATACTTTGATATATATATATATATATAGAGAGAGAGAGAGAGAGAGAGCTCCTTTTACCGTAAAACTATAAAATATTTCGTTATTTCAACAAAATATTTTATAGTATTTTGTTTGTATTTTAACAAAATCCACAAATTTGTATTCACAAACCTTTTGTAAGTCTCTTAACACATTTGCACTTGGTCACTTCGAGCTTGAGTCGGACATAGCATACGTGCAAAACGAATTCGTTTTATCTTATATTAAAAACAAAAACTATTACAATTTTCTAACCAACTATATGTGCAACTCGTAAAACATCTATTATAATCTATGCAGAGAAATTGAACCATTTACAATCTTTATCCATTTATTTTAACTCTTCAACGGACAACGGAATTCGAGTTCACTTACATTTAGGCTCGGAGTGGCAAACGCGTCACCTAAATTTTAATTTTCTAGTAGCCAGTTCAAATCGTGAACTGTTTGTATACGGTCTAATAAGAAGCCCATGTTGAACCAAACGATATAGGTTCAAAAATATAATATGAAATTAATGTGTCGAAATTAAATTTTAGCCATGAAATCGTCAAAAGCATCCGTTTTGGTCCTCGCAAGTATCGGCGAGACAGAAGATTGCAACTTTCCTAATTTTTTATTTTTTTTAATGAAATTTTTACCATCATATTCGTCTTGTTTTTTATGATTGAAACGACTCCATACACAGTATAAATACGATTGTAATTGCTTATGTAATAAGTAGATTGCGGATTTTATGCATTTTTAGCAAAAGCGCGCAAGTAAAATACAGAGCATTGTAAGGAATCAAAATTATTAATGGATATTGTTACATTCTTCTCAATTAATTACAACCAGTAGAAGAAGAAATAAATGTTTAGTTAACTCCTGTTTCTTACGATAGATGCAGAACGTTTTTATTTTGTATAAAGATCCACAATCTAGTAATAAGTGATTAAAGTTTCGGACGTGAAAGAGGACAGCGAACGGAAAAGAAAGGGAAGCATAAAATCAAAGCGCCGAATCTCAGTCCCTCTATCCTTTTCGATCGCTATCCTGCTCTACGTTCAACATACTACAAAGAATGTAGCACCGCTACTACAACTGTCGCTCGATGCGACAGCAACTGTACAGACCCGTCGCGGCGCAAAGTGGTCGGAAATCGCCAAAACATGGCCAAAGTAGAAAGAAGTGTTCCAATTTAGTTCAAAATTGATACTCTGGGATTGTTTGGCTCGCTGATTATGAACCTAATGTCAAAATTACAAAGAACAAAATGGCGGATTCAACATGGCGGATGCGTAACACAGAAAGTTACTAAAACTGATCGCATGATCAAAGCGGTACCTAATGGGAGCTACATTTTCAAAATAATATAAGACAAAAGTCAAAGTAACTAGAAGTCTAAAAAAGAATTTTTTGAGAATATTGTGGAATATACAACTTTTAGTATACATCTTTAAAATGTGTGCATCAAACTTTATCTTAGTCTTTATACATTATAAACACTAATTAATATAAATGCAATATTATTATTATTATATATAGTACTTATCTAGGGATAGCATCCATCGTATACAGAAAAAAATTAAATTTTCTTGAAATTAATAGCGTCATACTTTCTTTTTCACACCGCAGTTCTCTGCGCGAAAACTGCGTGACGAATGAACGCGATATTTATAATTCCACCATTTTACAGGTATACATGGTAAAACCTTTTTACCGTGGTTTTTCCATAGAGTCATTATCTGAGTACCCAGTGAAACAAGGGCCACACGACTAATGGAAAATTAATTTTGGCATTTTGACCACGTTTCAGCTCTTTTCGACCACTGTGCGACGTCTCTCGAGCTTCACGGCCCCTGGGGACGCCGCGATAGTAGGGATAGTTTTGGGACTTTTATGAGCTCAGCATTTGGTAAACAGTGTACTTTAATTTTGGCCACGAAATATCACTTTCGAGACCACTGTGGGTGTGGGGTGGATAAATATTCGTTCTTGTGCACGCTGTCTTGCAGCCCGGAAGCGGAGAAAACCGAGCATGAGGTTCGGTGTAAAGAGAGAAAATATTGCAGAGTGAACGGTCCAGCTGAATATTGGCACCTGGGGCACCGGTGACGGTTGTTGATCAAGAATTTATTGGGAATAAATAAACACGAGAAATGGATAATTAACCCCTCGAGCGCCACGACGTTCGTGCACCCGGACGTAATCTGTAAACTACCGCCGCGTATCTTTATTATATTCGCGTGCTCGCTGGTCCGAACGTTCACCGCCTCGGGAACAAGTTTGTAGCAGGTGCCGCACGCGGATCTTCTCCGGTGTCGCTGTGCTTCGATAATGTCATCACGGAACTGTATGTTCTTGGTTGAAGCGTTCGTTAAACTGGGAAAAATTAAAATTATAAGGCTAGAATCCTGTCGATTACAAAAATTTTATCTCACACCCTCTAGTTCGCGAGACTATGTAAAATATTTCTCAATAAACTACACAATCTAATAAAAATAATTTTCAATAGTACATTTTCATTAATCCATCATGGTTGCATGGTTCATGGTTGCATGAATTGAGTTTGTACTGTTTTAATTTCCTTTCAATTATCTTGGAATTCCTCAATGAATTCGTCTTGCGATGTCCCTTGTTAGTTCACAATAGGGACAACATTATGCTTATGGCAAAAATGAGAAGATAAAATTTATAGTAGAGACAATTAAGAAAAGTACAAGAAAATAAGAAAATGTCAATATATTACTTTCAATTTATATTAAAACTTTAAACCTTTGAGAACAAGGATTTTTTAAAATACTAAGAACATTTTCTTTATATAACTAGATTAGACATATGGATGTATATTGGAGTCTTAAATAATAGGCAAAATAGTCAATACAGTGTTACTATATATATGTCCCAAATGCCTTGCCGATAAAGGTCCGAGAACTACCCCACTGCAATGGGATACACTCAGTTAAAAGGCCAAGAAGCTCGAAAGACCTCGGTCGCCTCTAGAGCTTCGCTGTCCTTTTCTACGTTCCGCGTGGATCAAAGAATAGTATTTGTTTCCAGCTAGACCCGTCTTTTGGACGTATGTATATCGAGTAAACATTGTATACGTATACTGATCTCTTCTTATCGTGCATACTTAAATTATATGTTTGCAACTTCAGAAATTAGATATAGAGTAAGCATTCGTCTTCAAAGGATTAAAATAAAGAAAAAAATTCGTATTTGGCTCGTTTCATGCAATTGGTGTAGATAATTTTTATTTTGCATAAAATCTGTGGTCTAGTTATTATATCGAATACTGCGTTAAAGTATTATATTTGTGCATCGCTACTGCGTTATGCCAGTCGTTGTCAATAAGTCACAGTGACGTCTACAAAACGTCACAACGCCGTGTTGTGACGGCAACAAAACGAAATTAAATTCTACTTCATGAGCACTGTTCTCGCGGATTAAGGGTTAAGTATGGCGGTTTATCAATTATTAATTGGTGATTGTGCAGTAATTACCATTCGACTCTGCTTATAATATTTGCTTTCACTTATTTATAATAATTCAGATTTCTAGTACCGTTTTATGAAAACAAGTTCTGTCGTTAATGCAAATAAACTTACAGTAATGTATCAATATTTCCTTTTGCATTCTTTATTCTCCTCTCTTTTAAATTAATAGAGACAAAAGACCCCTATATTTAAAATTCATTTATTGAATATTTCGAATGATCATAAACCTTAGGAGTACCTACTGTATTCTAATACTTGTCGCCCTTGTTATACATATAGTCACTGAAACTTCAAC
Organism: Halictus ligatus; assembly: GCA_028454255.1. Taxonomy (NCBI): domain Eukaryota; kingdom Metazoa; phylum Arthropoda; class Insecta; order Hymenoptera; family Halictidae; genus Halictus; species Halictus ligatus. Next base: position 1,325,796 of record CM052138.1, read on the forward strand.
ATCTATCGAGAACTGAATGAAGAAGAAATTGTAATATTGTCGGTGGCTTTTCTGCTAAAATAATATTAAGAGATTTAAATACTCGGTATTTCATTCGTCTTTTCAATATCTGAAAGTCCATCGACCAGCGAAATCGGTTGTCGTCGTCCTGTGTTAGCACAGTGGTAATCTCTTGCAATATGAACGCCCCAAGAAATTAGCATTTCGTGAACGAGCTCGTCGCGGACTCGAAATTGCGGACATTATGTGTTATTACTGGCGAATCAGACTCGGTCGTCAATTTGTAAATCGATTTACGAGCTTCCGTAACCTTGATGACTTCCATTAAAGCCTGTTCGGCTCGTCTCGGCGACTGTTATTGCTCTCCGCGTAAAAAAAAATGTAGCATTCCGTAAGAGAAAAAGAGAAGAAGGTCACCTTGATCTTTTTTTCATCTTCTTCTTCTTCTGTGTCTCTTCGTGGTCGACGAGTGACTCCCTGCAAATAACATCCGTGAGGAAATATTTACGTGAAGAGTACAATTTTGTTTTGTCTTTATCCCATGAAAAAAAAATTGCATCGTTTATGTCTTAAATAGAAACTAGGGTGACCTGTCCGCCGAATGACCATAATTCGTATTAAACCAAAAAATAACATTTATTTATTTTATTTCCTGTGAAAATTTATGCAATAATTCAGTAATTCGTGTTGGCGTTCATTCTATGCAAGAGTCCAATGTATTTTGCACCTTCAATAGTTCAAAATGTGTAATAATACTATTCATACCAATAACAATATTATTCGCTCATTCATCTTTCCAACTATCGAGAAATGCAGATTGATGTAAGGCATGCCTGTTAAACTTCTACTTGATCTTATGTAGATAAGAACAGCTATGCCGTTGTATAATACAAAATCCGGTTAATATTTGACCTTGTAAAACAGTTTTAGAACTTTATCGATCCCGAGATAAAATCGCAATTTGTATTGAAAATTATAATTTATCCGCTAGGAAAGTAGATTTAAACTTTCCTCAGCCAATCCGGTATTGAACGACTTCTCAGTACGAATAAGATTGAATTTCCCGGAATTTAATAGAGAATTATTTTATGGAGAGGAAAAAGAGGGTTAAACTTTACTTCTAGAAAAGTAAATAAGATTATATATATGTATATGTAAACCCGTAAGGGGCCACGAAGCTCGAGTGACCTCGGTCGCCGAGGAGTGTAAACATGGAGCTCACTTAAGCTTCGCTGTTCTTTTCTACGTTCGGCGTGGATCAAAGAATAGTATCTCCTGGCCGCTATATGTCCCTGGCCAGACCCGTGTTTTGGACAGATATCAAGTAAACACTGTAGCTAGTTTCGTATAATTCCTTGAATCTTGTAGAACCTATGAGATAGTTTTAGAACTCTTTCGACCTCTGGATAAAATCGCAATTTTTATCCAAAATTATAATTTTATCCACTGGTTCAGCTAGTTCCGAGTTTCTCTAACCACCCGGCCTTGTCTGACTCGTCCGTATGAATAAGTTTTCTCGGAGTTATATAGAGAATTATCCTATTCAGAGGGAAAAGGCAGCGCGTACGATTTCTTTCGAACTTCGTGGTCGCGAGGGAATAACCCCGCAGCGCGTGCTCAAAGGTTGCCTAAGGTCTCCGTGTAAATGGATCTTATTCACGTGCGGAGCGTTCTCTTTCTCTCTTATATTCCGCTATCCTCTCTCCATTTCTCTCTCTTTCTCTCTCTCTTCGTATGGTTCTTCGATGCCATCGCCCGTCCCGTTTCTGTGCACGCTCACCGCGATTCTCGCTACATGATTCGCGGCTAATTGGCCGCAGCCACGAAGACAACGCGACCGTTGTGCATTAAAGAAGTTTAGCGAACCAATGCGCGTTTTAAGTAGGTAAATCACGGCGTTACCACCGCAGAACGATGGCGATGACCACGCGGAGGCCGTTTCCCGTTTCGCGACTTGTAATTCGCACTCGCCAACGCTACGCAGAGACGACAGATTTCTCCGGTTCAAGGCCATCGTGAATTCATACTGTTACATACTGACTCCGTCATTCAGGGGTCGCGTGCACGTAAGATACAACAAGGAGAAATGTGCATTTGAGCAATTTTCATTTTTGGAAAGTTCTTCTTTATCAAAAAATTGTTGTTGCTGTTCTTCTTTTACTATTTGTTTTTGTCGCATCGATCGCAAGGTCGCATTAGTAGACTATTAAGAGCTACTTAAAGATGTCTTTCCTAATTTAATAATTTTAGTAAATATCAGTACAGTGTGTGTACTCTGTACAGGGTGTCCCAAAATTCAATCAACTCAGTGAAATAGTTGATTTCTGAGGTCATTTGAAGCGACATTTTCCTTTGCATAAATGTCCGCTTCCCCTCTGTTAAGGAGTTATTAACGAAAAACATGAACTAATCGGAGCGCGGCGGCGCGGCGCGCAATGGCGGGAAGAATCCTCCGACTCGGCTGCAGGATTCACTGAGCAGGAGCGTTGGTGTAGCGTCGCAGAGATGCAGTGAACAAAAGAAAGCAGAAACGGATTTGTAATAATTAGAACTCGCTTTTTTAGCCGTAAATGCACTTGCTGCACAACTACTTTAGGTATATGGCAATGCCGAAAACTAAGGGACGTACGGTGAGGTCAACGAGTTGCATACCTGGTGGTGGATAGTAGATATACAATAATCTAAGGGATATGCGGTCAAGTCAACGATCCTGACTTTCACTTTCACTTTCTTATCGATAAATTAATCGCATGTTTATTTCACACAGATGCTCTGAAATTTTTCCGCACTCACGATCACTGTTCACATTTGCCAACACATAGCTATGTACTAATAACAATTGCAGTATCACTTGCATTGAAGCACAAATCACAGCAATCAGTTAATATGATTACTAGACTGCGAATTTCATGCATTTATAGCAAAAACACTAACATATTATTTTGAATTTGTTAAAATGATTATAGTAAGAATCCAATATCTGTCTGACTCTTGTCCATTGCAATAGCAGCAGCTAACTTTTATTTTGCATAATAATCCACAATCTAGTGATTAGTTTAAATGTGATTATTAAAAACGCACACATTAGCAACCATGAGCTTTGAATTGACAAGTCTTTAGAGGTGTTCTCTCTACCGCAATTTGAAAAGTTTAGGAAAGACATTACGCATGTCGAAAATGCAAACGTATGTAACACGCTTACGAAAACGACACGATGTGACAGGGCGGCAGACGAAGTATAGGGCACGAGCGAGAACGCTGCAAGACTAGAATTTAGGGCAATCACATGTTTCGTTTTTCCTGTAAATTGGTAAGCAGAGTCGATGGGTAACTGTTCTAAAGCATCGTCCACCCGTCTACCCAGTAACACGTAGAAATATCAGGACCGCGTGGCTATTGTCCTATACCTCCCCTAAAATTTCTAAAAGAAAGATTGACCTGTGTTTTGGACATATATCGAGTAAACACTGTACTCTTTAATTCTTTTAAGCTCTTGCACACTCCCCTGAGTTAAGTCGGGTTTAAGAAAACAATTTTTTCCCACGCGCCGGAGTTAACTCGTGAGATCTGCAGTTTTGGTTTTTTATATAAATACAACCAAATATACTTGTTAGACTGCCTGTGCTTATTTCCGAAAAAGCTAAGCAACGTTTTTTTGTGTTTTTTTTTCAAGATTTGTTAATGTTCTTTTGTATTTTAAGAAGATAAAGAATAAAAACATTGGTGGAAAAACGGCCGTTCTTGAATTTTTAATTGTTGCGTTTAGGGGTTAATATCTCGTTACGAACCGAGGGTTGAGAAGGTTATGCGTGACAGAGGATCCTTTGTTTCTGGCGGGATTTGTGTAGGAACACGTGGACTAGCCGATGTCTGTTTCACCACCGGGTTCCGCTGGGCTCCTGACTTATAAAAAATAATTAGATACATTTTAAGCGGTAAAGGGGTATCGTCGTAGGATATCAACTACTGGGAATTCGAAGGGTGAAATAATATGAATTCTGATATATTAAAGTAAAATTATATATTCTAGTTAGGAGCTTAGGACGTAACAAGTGGCTTGTGTGATTTGTTGTGTGTCTCTATGTTTAACGTTCTCATTGTCAGTTTTGACGTACCGAGAAATGCAGGGGTGATCTATAGAGATGCCTGACGGTATACAGTGTGTCTGGTAAAACTGCTTGAGAAGGGTTACCCGGTCTTTCCAGAATTAACTCGCGTCGTAGTACGATTTAAAATGAGTTCTGTGGATTCGAATCACCCGACTATTAAGGGGGTCCATATCCCCGATACAGTGAATCCGGTATATACATACATACGTCGCTGAGACTTCTGAGTTAGCCGTCGCGGAGTTATCCCCGCTACCGCGGGGTATACTCCGTGAGGGGACAAGGAGCTCGAAAGCCGCCGCCGCCGAGGAGTGCGAACATAACACGGGTCGGGTTATATCGATGTAAGACCAAGAGACCACTACTAATCTAATAAGGAAGCTTCTTCATTTTTTATGGGACTTTCATCAACATATTCGTGGCATTTTTCTAATGAAAATGATACTTTTAATTTAACTTTTTATTCTGAGCTCACGCCAGTCTTTTATTTTTTCCGAACGTTTCGACTCTCCGCGTCTCTTTCTTTCTCATAGGCTGTCCTTCTTTGCGTCCGAAACTTTAATCGTTCATTACACAAGTACATATCATCGGAATCATACATTTGGTTTCATTTTCATTATCGCGAATACAAAATATCACGAATACGTTGGTGAAAGTCTCATAAAAAATAATGAAAAATAAAGGAGTTCTCGAGCTTTGCAGTCGTCTTTTACGTTCAACACTACATCAAAGAATAGTGGGCTCTCGTCGGCAGCATTTCCCCGCTGTGACTTTGACAGATAACTCATGGGACACACGAATTACAACGTGTTTACAGACTGCGGCGAACTGTAAATGGCGGTGACTATCGCTGTACTTTTTTATGTTCGGCACTGCATCAAGGAAAAATGTCCCGACGACGATAAGACCCGGGCTGCTGACATAGAACGCGGATTCACTGTATACCACAAAAATCGGTTCAAACGATAATAGGGGTCGCGTGCATCTCTCGATTAGTATTTAATGCTCGGAAATTATGCAACTCGTTGCATTGCCGAAAAGGAGTTCTGCCCTTGTTCTCTTCGATTTTGAGCGAGCCTTTTGTTTTTGAATAGCACCCTTGTTCCGGTACGTATCTTCGGAGTAGTCAACAAGAGACACGCTCTAAAGTAACACTCTACTCTTATAAATTGCAGCTACTTATTATTGTCATGAATGCATAATCCGCATCACATGATTGAAAAGTATGTTTTTCTCGATTATCCACTGTATGTTATTACTCACATACCTAAACAAATTTATTTACGCTACGCGATAGCAATAAGCATCGTGCATGTGCACGTAAATGGAAAAGTCTGCATTTCATTCGCTTTCTTCAGAAAAAATTTCGTTTCGCAGTAATTTGCTTGTCTGCTGTCCTTAAGAAAACCCTCGAGAGGTCGTTATGTCCTTTTTGCTCAGTCTGTTGTAACGTAACTGTCCGGTATCTTAGGCGGAGTCCGATAAGCATCAAGTCGAGCGGTCTTACGACAGAACAATGCCCGAGTAATCCGATTTTCAATTTACTACATCGTTTTTCTACGGTCCATCGAGCATGTGCCATCAGAAACGCCATCTCTGCTCAATCTGAAACAACGAACGAACTGTTGTTGTGGTTGTGACTGTACGGGACGTGTGCGTTCGACGTCCCGCGATGTGAATTCTATTAGGTTTCGTTTCGATCCCATTGTGTCGCGATTCGGCTCAAATAATAGCACAGTCGAATAAAAAGGGCACGGCTCATCCTTGATATATCGACCTCCTTACGGAAGCTCGCCGGCTATATTTTTAATTCTCGAAATCACTTGACCGGCGAACTTGACTGTTTTCTCGAGTTACAACACGAGTTGTGACACGCGCGACGCCATGCCATGCCACGTCACGCCACGCCAGTTCTTTGTGTCGCACCGTGTCGTTCGCGTATTCACACCCCCAGAATAAAATGCTGTTGCGCGTAATGCATGGGTCCTGGTCATTTGATTCGTCTAGCGGCGTGTCTGGGATATTTTTCGCCGCGACGATATTCCGGGTGCCATGTTTCATTTTTGTCGATGTCGCGGGTGACAGACTCTAAAACCATCTGCTACCCCATTGTTCCCAGCCCCAACCATATTGTCGTAAGAGACGCAATATTTAGCGCATTAACCACCGTGTGCTATAACATCGAGTTGGATTTGCGATGAAGATTTTGAATAGGCTCTACTGATCGTATATTATGTATTTCCTTTAAACCAAAATAAAATTCTACGTAGTTTTTCTCAATCATATATGTATAGCCACTGAAGAACACATAAGCGTACAATAAATATAAACTTTCTTCTTCTTTTTCTAAGAAATTTTGAACGACAAAGAAGCTGTAATTAGTGCAATCGTAAAATAAGTCGTAGTGCAAGCATCTTTTGGTTGTTCACAATGAAATTAGGATATTATTCCGAAAGGCACCGGTGGCCTATCGATATGAAATTTGAAGCGTGTTATGAAGAATGTGGAAGGACCCCAAATATAAAATTTTAGTTTCTGGAATTCACCCGTTTAAAAAATACGGATACTTTCGAGAAAGCCGCGCAATCACTGTATCGTTTAATCATTGTGAATTATTAATACAACATCAAATGATTAAATAAATTCACCCTAAAACCGTAAGAAGAGTCACACAACAACATGGTTATGATAGGAAGTTGATGGAAAAAAAAATTGAGTTCGCGAATGAGTTTCTTGAAGTAAAGGAATTTTTGAAATACATTCTTTTTCGGACGAAAGCAACTTTATTGATGAAACCGAAGAATTTTCAGAACATTATAAAACATGGAGGCCGTGGAGTTATGGTTTGGAGCTGTATGGTAGTAGAAAATGTTGGAGAATTAGAATTTAGTGAGTATACAATGAATACAATAGATTACTTTAATGGTTTGTAAACAAATGTGAAAAAATCTGTTAAAAATACTTGATCAATTCCCCCCTCCCCTCAGTCAAAAAACTGCGATATAATTGGTAAGATGCAATTGAAAGGTGTAATTCAAAAAGAATGAACTACAATAAGATCCGATATTAAATAAAAATTAGTACTTTCGATTTAAACGAAGTTTTAGGCGACAGTTATAAAAGATTTCTAAGCGTGCTTACAATTTAGTCCCGCTAAATTTCATGAATCCGATTTATTTTTATAAATTTAATAATTAATGTTTACATTGTAAGAATAATTTCATTATAATTTAAGACTGCGAGCAACAAAAATATATTACGTAATAAGTATTTGACGATTTATATCTTTTGTAGTAATTTATTGGATAAAATAAGGTAGTGTATGAAAGACACTAATGTTTGAATACTAAATCGGGAATTTAATTTTTGTTGTGATGTGTCCAAATTAATTGAATTTCATTAGCACTTTTAGAATGCAAAAGGGTTAGAATAGCACTGTCATCTATACTTGTTTTTTTATTTGTTTGTCTATTAATTTGCATTAATTACCTTGTAAGTAATCAGGTACTTAAAATTTTGTAGAAATCTACTAAAATACTTTCGCATGTATGTTATTAACAATTATATACCCATTTATGATTAATACGTGTAAAAATAAGACGAAGAGAAGGAGTACCATTGTTCTGTTTGACGCTTCGTTTTCGAGATAATCAAGTTTGAAAATTCAGCGACTATGCGTGCTATTAACCCTTAGCACTCGAATGGCGACTGTAAGGCGTCACTAAAAATTCCTGTATCATTATTCAAAGTATTTTGTACATTATTAAATTTGTTTGTATCTAATAAATTACTAAACATTTCAGTACTGTTGGAGTAAATTGCACCATTTTCGTATGTATAATATGGAATATATATATTTTTTTTTCCATATATTTTTTCCATATATATATATATATAGAAGGGAAATATTCTAGGTCGGAAGAAATATTTCGGTTTAGAGTTAAAATGGCTTCGAGTGCAAAGGGTTAGATGGGAATAGGCTGACGTCTGTTCAGGACGTACCGGTTCTACTTATCGTATGTACTAATACTAAAGCATGCGGACGGATATTCAATCTACTTTTTCCTGGAGAAATATACTTCTGCTTCTCCCTTGTCTTATTTCTGCGTGTAGAATGACTATCTGTCCGTTTCTACCGTTGCGGTAATTGTTAATTCATTTTTATTCAAGCTCAATAAATATTAAATTCATGGTATTTTCTCATCTCGTGCGAAAGAAAGTATTCGAGCATTTTTACAGATGATAACATAGTCTTTTACAATAGTTAGATGCCGTTAATTGTTTTATCAATAAGGGTAGTACCACAGATATACAAGGTTTACTCTATTCTATAAAACTCCCAGAACTATCTCCACTACCACGGGTAAACCCGTCATATGTATAATACGGGTCGGGTATATCGGTGTGAGCCCAGGAGCCCACTACCACATAATCCGGTAACAAAACTTCTTTATTTTTGATTATTTTTTTATAGGATTCTCACTAACATATTCATGGCATTTTTCTAATGAAAATTATACCAAATATGATATAATTCCGATGATGTGTGATGATGATGATGTATCTTCTAGCCGATATACAGTATATAATATCGTAACTGTTATGATCTGGAGAGACGAAACATGTTAGTAAATAAGGTTGACCTCGCTAGCTTTCTGAGCAAGCAGGAGAAATATATAAATGATCGAGGCAAAATGATAGCACATTTGTGCTTTGTGCTGATATCTTTCAATAGTTTAGGAGTTGTCAAACAGTTAACAGCAAGTGTCAAGTTTTAAAGTTATACGTCGACATGGGCCGCGGAAAAAAATTAAGTCAAACTGAAATTGCAAGGATTATTGAATTAAAATTCAAAATGTTACTGTTTCCGAAATTTCAAAGATTGCTAAAAGAAGTCGCACTCAGAAAGAAGAACTTCTCGAAAAGAAGTCGCCTTTTCACTCGGCGCTATTTTCATTCTAAAACGAAATTTTTCTTCCGTCTTAGAATATTTTCATTTTATTCATGCGAAACTGATCCGATTTCCACATATAATACTTAAATGTTTAGTGATCTGTTAAATACAAATTTTGTAATGTAACAAATACATTGAAATATTTTTTGTAATTTCTTTGAAATAATGCCACAACAATTTCTAGTCGTGCTTCAGAGTCACCACTCGAGTGCAAAGGGTTAAGAGATCTGTAAATTATGGAAGGAAAGAAAGTTGTGGGAGACCGCCAACATTATCAGAACGGGATAAAAGGGCTATTATTCGTATTGCTTCGAACTCAACATTGACATCACGTGAAATTGCTGAAAAAGCAGGCATCACTGCAAATGTCCGAAGTGTTCGTCGTGTTCTTCAGGCATGTAAGTTTATTCGAAGATTGAAAATGAAGCAAAAATCTCCGTTAACAAAACATCGTAAGGAGCAGCGATTAACATTTACAAAAGAACGTATTCATTGGAAGAAGAAATGGAGACGTATTTTATTTACGGGCGAAAAAAAGTTCAATATGGACAGCCCAGATGGATTTTCATTCTATTACCACGACTTTATAGTCAGAAATATATAATCTAATCTTGCAATAAATTAACAAACATGCAAAACGAATTACCAAAGGTAAATTTATTTCTCAACGTGACAATGCTGCCATTCATGGCCCGCACGCTCCCCGGACCTGAATATTATTGAAAATTATTGCGGAGAACTCGTACGAGTTGTATATAACAATGGAAAACAGTACGATAATATTCAACAATTAAAAGAGACTATTAAGGTAAAATGGAACAATTTGTCGCAAGATACAATTAAAAAGCTATATAAATCCATAACAAATTGGATGCTCCAAGTAGTAAAAAATAAAGGCGTGTACACCTATTATTATTTTGCTATTAATTATCATGTAACTTTCTTTTTTGTGGAAATATATGTATAAATTTTGTAAGTGTGCTATCATTTCGCCCTCAGCATTTGTATACTTCTTCTGCTTGTTCAGAAAGCTAGCGAGGTGAACCTTATTTACAAAGAAAATGTGCGCCATACCAATTATGATATTATGTATTACATACAAAAATTCTAAGTGATCTTCGAGAAATTAAATTATTATTATTTTGTTCGGGATTGTATGGCCCTGGGTAGACCCCTGTTGATGACATATATCGAGAAAACACCGTAACACTGTACATATAACCGGAACGGTGCGAATCATTCGTTCACCGTATTGTAGAGTTTCAGTGGATTTGTTCGCAGTTCCTGGTTACCGCGTATCGGCTTGTTGGTGGTGGGAGATGTTAATCACGGTACTCTGCATCGCTTTCGGTACGGTTAATCGTGTGACAAATATACACACATCTATATTCGCTTGGCTCGAGCCGAAGAATTTATATAGGGAGGAATGTGCGAGTCAGCAGCAGCAGACGCAAGTATCAGGCAGCAGGCATCAAGCAAGCAGCAGTAGCAGCAGCAGCACACCTGAAAGGACCATGCGAGCGGAGTCACGTGTGTTTTGCCGGGACGTGCCTCTCGATTTATGAATAGGTCTCTTTACTTACGGCATCCGACACGTGAACACGCTTTGAACGGAACTATAAAAATAAAGGAAACAACGGAGTCACTAGACTTCACGCGAATCTCTGCGGCAACAACCGACGCGGCGGCGGGCGGAGGGCGGCCAGCAGTGTGCTTTTCAAACGGCCCGAAATAACTCAAGTTGAAGTTTGAACGCCGGGAATTTCGTGACGCAAGATATTTATTGTCTAGGGTAAAGGTTTCGTTGTTGCAATATTCGAAGATTAGCGATACCACTTATCCTCCGACCATGGACGCGGACGGGGATTTTTACTTGGATCGCGAGATCTATTTAAAACTGGCGAATCGACAAAGTTTTTCAGTTTGCCTCGCGTGACCTGACGTTTGAAATCGTGTTCTGTCACATTTTATTCGTATTACCCTTGCGATATTGAAACTATTAATACAATAAGTACGATTCTTCCAGTTTGTTGGCTATTGATTTATAGCATGAATTAGATAATATTTTCTGCCTTGCGTGATTTTATCCTATCGTTCTGTTAAGCTTTAATTCCTAATTAATACGTTGATTGCTACACTGGTATCCATAAACGTCACACACAATCGAAACAACAAAATTTACTGCAACAATAGGTACTTTCTTAACCATTTTATACCTTGTAGATATTAACAAAGTGTTGATTTACTTAATACATTGTAATAAAAATTGATTTTTACGTTATCATTAAAAAATTAGTGCCAGGCATATATGACTAAAAAGAGCAATCAAAGTATCAATAATTAATAAAAACATAATTTTTTCACTGTTAAAAATTAATATTGTGTTTCCACCAATTTAATTTTTATCGAAAAATTGTGTGTTAATTAATTAAACACAAAAACGCACGTAGGTTTTCTATAATATCCATTAGATTTCTGGATCTATTGTTGACTTGTGGATTCGTAAGTAAATATGAAGTTGTTACTAGTGAGAAGTATTTTCGCATTTCTTTATCTGCCTCAACAATCTATGTAAAAATACAATTACGCATAGAAAAAATGCACAAAGTAGATGACTATCGATTAACGATCGACAAATATCAGGCTCAGTAAGGTCCCTAAGCAAAAATAAAATTATTCACAGCAAAGCTGTGATATAATAAACGTAAGTACTATTGCGATGTTTTGACTTGACAAATACAGTTTGTACTCTATATATGTCCCAAATGCCTAGTTGATAAAAGTCCTAGAACTATCCTCGCTGCCGTGGGGTATGTATACCTCGTGACGGGCTGTGAATCGAAACCTCTAGAGCTTCGCTATCTTTTCTACGTTCGGCGTGGATCAAAGAATAATATCTCTTGGCCGATATATGTCCCTGGCTAAACCCGTGCTTGGGACATGTATCGAGTAAACACTGCACTTCAAAAATACAATATTACGCTTGTTTTTGTTATAGAAACCGGTTTCCATAACTAGCACGCACCCGTTGAAGGTGTTAAGAGACCATTATTATTTTAGAAAAAATCTGCTCTATAATTTTTTTTAATTTTGATAGGGAACGAACGCCGAACAAACGCACCGGTTCTGTTTTCTTGCGTTCAAGACGTTCCAAATTTGAATAATTTGCTAATAAAAAAAAAATACTATATAAGCAACGATACTTAAAACGATGTCTCAATGTCACCATTAATCATTGCACCAAAAAATACAAATTCCATACTCTTCACAGATGAAAGTTGTAAAAATATTAAACCGTGCAATATTAACACTGTCAAGCAGCACTTTTCGATGAAATCGTAGGTTACATAGTGAATTTTATAATTTATGGTAGATGCTCTCAAGCTTCTTAAGATTCTTTTTGATATTTTTGTTTCAAATGGTAATCTTTGCGTGCTTTTTTGTACAATAAGGATATTAGCAGAATTTAATAAAAATGTATATACACCATAAAAGCTTTTGAATGATATTCTGCACTCACTTGCCAATATATTTTTAAATATTGCTTCATTTTTAAACGCGAATGGCCTAACCCTCTAGGATTGTAACAATTAGCTCTAGAAGAACTCACCACTGAAAATAATTAGTTTGTGCTGCCTCATAAAAATAATGAGGCTGCATTTCTTCAAATTTTACAAGTTCTTTTATTAACTGAATATCCCTTTTGTTCTAAGGAATGTATACGTATACGTGTACAAAAAGTGTGTGATCGTGTACGAAGTCTGTAAACGTATGTGTGCAAAACGATTAAGCTCACGTACTAGAAATGTGTATGTACGTACGTTTTCGAAAAGTGTACGACCATGTATGTACGAAGAATGTATGTTATAATATGCATAAATTTTGATATATTTGATAAGGAGGTCAAAAGTAACCCCAAAGAAAATATTATGTGCCAATGAGATGACAAAGAAAGTCAGGTTTTTCCATAATTTCTCTCATCCTCTTCAATTTATATTCTGAAAAATAATTTTTAGAGTGCATATCTATGAATTCTTTATAATTTTTAGTTTCGTAAGTGAATTTTAAAAAATAAAAAAACTTTTGTAATGCTGATTTCTTATAGAAGAAACTTACATTAGCCACTTTCCTTTCAAAACGGGAACATATTATTTAAAAAACAAATCAAAAATTGTTATTTTTTACCTTTTCCATGCCCGTACAAGTACCATATTCAGATGATTCATATAAGTAATTTCTTAGATGGATATTATATCAAATTCTAAATAATATCCATGTACTTCCATTAAAGTACTGTCATCTTTGGCTACAGAATCTATTGCTTCAGTAGAACAAATTTTGGAGAGAATTTCTGCCAGCCTTACAATTTGTGAAAGATATCGAGCATGCGATAAATAATAAATTATCGCAGCTATATGGGAGTAACACCCAATGGTGCGATTACCATTCGCACAGTCACAGAAATAACGTTAAATTCCAACACAATCTATTATATCAGATGTATATTTTATGATTTTTTTAACTATGTGCTCCCACTTTGAAAAATTTGAAAAAATCATATGTTATTAACCATATAGATACGCTAAAACTGTAAAAATATAAACTTAGTATCCAATAACTTCTACATGAAGTTAGCATTTCAATTTTTTTTATTTTTTTAAATTTGGTTTTGAAGCTAAAAATTCTAAATATTCAAATGAAGAGGATAAGAGAAATTACAGAGAAACCTGATTTTCTTTGTGACCCTATTACTACTCCCTATGTCGGATGAAAATTGACACGAAGTATTTTCTTTGGATAAGCTATAGAACGGCCTATTGTAAATTTAATTTGGTTTTGGGACACTTTTGTTCTCCTTATCCGGCTATACCCTTTGTTGGAAAAATTTTGCAGCCGGAAAAGATATTCTAGAATAAGCACTTTCTTCTAAAATCGAGATACGTTGATACGCGATATTTAACTATAGATAAGATGAACTAATTAATATAGTCTTGAATAGTAGCCTTTCAACTATATGCATGTAAAAAAAATTGAGTTGTTAAACCTCCATGAAAACTACTATAATAAAAAAACTCAATGCTACAATCGGCACGAAAGGACAATCGTTGTTGAGACTTAGGCCACAACTGTGCCGTAGAAGTGAAAAAATTATAAAAAAGTAAAATTGTTGATGTACTTTAACGGTGCCATTGTCTTTAGAAACTACAATAACAGTATTCAAAATTTAGTTGAGGAAAAATTGTTTATTTGTTAAATTGGAAAAGTTATTTTCATACCAGTGCTTAATTTTAAAAAATAGAACTCTCTTAACTTTCTTATTTTGAAAGCTAAGTATTAACGTACTTGCTCATTATGTAGTTTATTACTTAATTTCTCACAATAAATAAAGTTATTGTAAGTAACCAGTGGGTAAAAATTGATTAAATGACAGAAGATCTGTGCGTACTACTCATATATGTTTATTACATTTTGATGTAATTATATAACTATGTATGCATTACTAGATCGAAATGTAATAAAAAAGCAATAAAATATACATATTGTTTAAAATTAGTAATGAGAAAACTATAAAAATGAATACATTAGGAAGATGTAAAAAGTAACATTAAATTGTCCGTTAAGGATACATATAGAATGATTAATTTTTTCGATAAGTAAAAAGAGGTTTTATAAATGTCATATTCAACATTTAAAGTGAAGCATCACGTATATTTGTTCCCGCCAAACCATATTAAATACACGTAATGTGAAGGGAGGATAAAATTCTTTCTCCATGCTAATAATGCTCAGAAATCGTGTTTTATCGGTAACGTTGGATGTTGACACTGAATGGTAATGGGGCGTCTCTGGGATGCTAGCACCCCAAAACTGACGGACACCAAAATACATTGGGTGTCAGGTCTATTCCTATATTTCATCTGTGGTTCAGTGTCGAACAGCACACTGGATTGGTAAAACAGGAAGAGAAAAAATATGTTGTCGGTAAGTCAGGCTTCATAAGCAAACGTGACGTCACAACATGGCCAACGATGACGTATGTCACCGTGCTCGAGCGAGTGTATGACACACTCACACATCGCTCGATCGGCGTTTACGTGTACCTACGTCGATTGCAAGGGTCCAGGATTCCGCAAGCCATATTGGCACAGTCTAACCTATCCAATTTGTGAGGTGTTTAGTCTTGTTTTTGTCAGCAAACCATTTGCAATCGATTAATAATGTTTCCATGGTAGAATTATGAATTACAAGAAACATTTTATAATAATCGTATAGGGCATAGGGTATATCTCTCAAGGGACCAAGAAGCTCAATCGCCGAAGAGTGTAACATAATGGAGGGTCAGGTATATCGATGAGACAATACTAATCCAATATCATAATTTTTTTGTTTTTCATTATTTTTTCATGAAACTTTTACCAACATAACCAATATTATATATAGATAACTAAATATTTTTTGCATTTGTTAAACAATGATTTTGTATTACATTTTTTGTATTACATTGTATTATATTTTTTATTGTAAAATAAATTGTTTAAACGTAGTTTGTCAAACTATTTGTTGCTTTTTGTGAGCGATAATTTTTAGGGATTTGACTATTACTGAAAATTCACATCTTTGCATTATCGAGAAATGGCTTGCGGAATCCCGAACCCTTGCGATCCCCGTAGGTACACGTACACACCGACTTGGCAGTGAACAAGTGTGCCGCGGATGGCTGTTTAAACGACAGTACGCCAGCGCCATCCACGTTGTCGCACGAATATTGCTAACCATTTCTCGATAACGGAAAAGTAGGACTTCTGAGTGACTTTCCGCCTTAGATTTAACTATTATCTAGCGCTTTTGACCACGGGAAAGACCCATCTTTGCATTATTGAGAAATGGCAAGTGAAATCCCTGGCCCTTGCGGTCCTCGTAGGTACACATACACGCCCACCTTGCGGTGTGTGAGTGACACCTACTAGACGTACTTTCACCCGAGCACAGCGATAGTGCGTCATCGTCAGCCATATTGTGACGTCACGCTTGCTTATGAAGCTAACGCGCCGGCAATATATTTTCTCTCTTCCTCTGTTTTACCAATGCGGTGTGTTGCTTGACACTGAACCGTGGAAAGTGTACCCATTTCCCCTATTGGTTGGAAATCTTACTATTTAGCTTCTTCTAGCAGCCGTTCGTTCGTTCATACCGTGACGATTATTCCGTCAAGGTCATATTCTAGTCCACACCCTACATCGCTCAGTGCATCTTTTGAGTCTATGTTGCAAATGTTTTTTCTCATGAAATCAATAACGAAAGGTCATTTCTAACACGATTACTAAAAACAATTGCATAAAAATAATAATTTTAAATTAAATTTATTTATTTACACTTTTTTTGCATTGTTTAGATGTCATTCAAAGATATTTTGTAACACAATCTTAAATTGACCTCTCATCATCAGGTACTGAAGCTTAAGGTAATGTAATGCCATCAATGACATTTGTATTTAGTAATCATTTTATTAATTTTTTATTAATCCATTCTTCCGAAGGCGAAATAAGGTTCTTCCAATTTGATGAAATTCCTTATGCATTTGGAGTTCGTTTAGAACAAGCAGATACAATATCAAACTCTGCGAAAATCTTAACTTTTGCTTAAGATAAATGGTCAACTACTGAATCATGATTCAATGCTTGCTTAAAATTATATTATAAATTAACGAGCAAAGCCTTGTTTCGATAGCATTAAACGTCCCTTATAAGGATAGTTTTTCATCCTAAAAAAAAAATATTAAAATCGTAATCTGCGACTCCAAAAACCCTTAAAAATGTCCTGTTTATAAGTAAAGATGTATTGTTAGAATATTTATGAATTTAGTCCGGGTTTTCACAATTCCAGCTCACTGTGCGTCGTGTCGGTTCTCTAGGGTAGTCTAGGTGATAGTGCGGCGGCATGGCAGCATTAGACGGTTCTGCCTATCGTTCTCTCGCTCGCGTTCCTGCGTGGAAAAGCTGCATCGTCGAGGAGGAGGACCGCGTATATTTAGACGGGCTGCAGACACAAAACGACCTACCACCACCTCCGCGTCTCCTCCCTGTTCTTCTCCCCTTTCTGTGTCCGATCCTCCTGCGCGCGAACTCCCGCATTTTTTTCAACGCTCGTTTTATTGGTCTCTCTCTCTCTCTCTCTCTCTTTCTCTCTCTGGCTCGATCTCCCTCCCACCCCCTCTCATCTTCCTTTCATTTTCGCTTTCCGAAGTTCCCGCGATCACGTTCAATGAGCTAAATAGGACGAGCTAAATTCCTTTTTGTTATCAATAGACCGTGGATTTTATGCATTTATGACAGAAATGTACAGATCAAATTGAAGAACAATAAAATCACTCAAAACATATAAAAACGCTACTGTATTATTTTCAATCCATGAAAACCATTAAGAAATAAAATGAAAGTAGCTCCTGTATCTAGCAATTAATGTAGACAATTTTTATTTTGTATAAAGATCCGTAGTCTAGCCGATGAGTCTAGATTACAACGATATTGAACGCGTTCGCGACCTGTGTCACATATGTGTAAATATCACGATTTTGCACATCGCATGAAGAAAATCAAATTAATGTATACAGTGTTTACTCTATATATGTCCCAAATGCCTAGTCGATAAAAGTCCCAGAACTATCCCCACTACCGCGGGGTATACCCCCTGAGAGGCCAAGAAGCTCGAGAGACCTCGGTCGCCTCTAGAGCGTCGCTGTTCTTTCATACATTCAGCGTGGATCAAAGAATAGTATCTCCTGACCAATATATGTTCTTGGCTAGACCCGTGCTTCGGACATATATTGAGTAAACACTGTGTATTGCATGGTCGCGTTAACCCCTTGATGTGCAAATTCAATACTACAATAATACTATTCTTTTATTATTTACATATCCTTACACATCCTTCCACAGTTTCAAAGACTACAGCAATCGCACACTATTTGCCAGTTTACTTATCACAAACAGTTAAAAAGTAATGTAAGGTGACAGAATCTGGTGATTTATTTTATATTTAATCCTTGTTGAGTCAACTTAGAATTTCTTTTGAGCAATTTAGTTTGGAGAACATTACCATGTATAATAATGAATCGCCGATCCATTTTTTTCTTGCATTTTCATTTTGACACTCACGCTTTTCCCTAAGTTGAAAGTGCAATTATATATTATTAAGTTCTAGTTAAAATATATTTTTTTATCATCGTGATTGATGCCATTAAATAATGATAGTTTTTATGATATCTTATAGAATCATTATAATAATACATTTCGATTATATGATTCCCTTGTCATGAACACAAAACAAAATTTTTTACGAAATAATTTATTTATAAAGTGAACTCGTAGGGTAACAAATAATATGTTTCACATATATAAAACAAATCATCATCCAAATAATTTATTACTGAACATTTATCAAGATAATAAACGGTGTAAATAACAAATCACATAAAAATCCTTGTATAGATGCAAACACTGTTTCCCGAAATCACTGAAGTAAACGCATCGACGTAAATTTTCAAATCTTCTTCGCTGTTAATCTGAAAAATTTCACTCGTGAACATACATCAAGTTCCTATCCTATGCAATAAATCATTGCAAAATGGATCTGAGGGAAAAGCCTCCGCTAGAAAATTTTCTCCCGTTTCATCAGTTCCTCGGAGTGTTGCATTTCAGTGACACAATATACCAGGTGTCTCACCTGACTCGACTACGTCAACTGTCAACGAGTTCAGTGATAAATGTATACGACCTTCAGACGATCTTGAGCTCGAACAGAAATACCCAGATTGGTCTGTCGATAATCCTCGTTATCTGGCATATCGGTTCGTCGCGCATCGGATTACGATTTAACAGGAAGATTTCATTGACTGCCCCCTCCACCTCCCCCTCCCGCCCATTCCTGGGTGACTAATAAAACATACAAACCGGATTAGCTCGGGGTAATCGCGCCGTTATCCAATAATTTCACGGCGTGTGCCAAGAGAGCGAGACAATTGCCCGAGGAATGTCGTAATACAGTGTCTCAGGTGTTTCAACGGTTTCTTATTGGTATTAGTTTCTTGACGCAGTGAGTAATCGACGGGAGCACGAGGAAAGTCGAGGCATGCGCGATGCATCACTCGGGGGCAGCCACAATGCACAGACGATTAATGGTCCGAGCAGGAATTCGGTACTCTCCCGGCAGCTGGCAATAATGATGCTCTGAGAGATTTAGAATCTCGGCAACAATGCCCCAGCCGGCCGTACGCTAAAATACCGAGTGTGTAATTTTAATTCGATGATAATGACAGTACCCGTACTGTCATAGATCATCTTGGTCTCTACCTCTTCCGGTTCCACTTCGAAGCAGACAACTGAATTTGCCATCGTCTAATTCTTCAATCAAGTGGCGTTTTAACCCTCGCTCAACGACCGTTGGGTCAGTTTGATCCGCCGCTGTTCCAATAGCTGAATTTTATGCGAAAGATTTTTCCAATTTCTTAGGTCTAGAGTGATATTAAGTTTAACAATGGAATGGATAGAAAAATATAATAACGTGTCCAGTGAATAATCGCGTGAGCTGCATGTTTCTTGAAATTAGTATTCGCAAATTGTTATTTCATTTATTGAGTGCTATTTCTATGAGACGGCTGTGCCATTGATAAGATCTTACATTTAGGATAAAGGATAAAGTAAAGAAAATAGGATAGGTAAATATCATAAAAATTAGGTTAAATTGAGATAACGATTTAGGATAAAGAATTGTTTCAATTGTACATTTGGATATTGAACATCCTTGTATTTATTACAATTGCTAATTACGTTTCATATAAGAAGTAACTTGCAGATTATGTGTATGTCTAATACAGACTCTACTCGATAAATGTCCTAAATATCTGGCCTATAATTGTCCCAGAACTAGACCCACTATCGTGGGTTATACCCCGTGAGTGGCCTCGAAACTCGAGAAGCCTCGGTCGCCGAGAAATCTAAACATAATACTGGTCCGGTATATGGGTGTGAGACCAGGAGATCACTACTAATCCAATAAGAAAATTTTTTTATTTTTCATTATTTTTTTATAGCACTTTTACCAACATATTCGTGACATTTTTTAATGAAAATGGTACCAAATTGATATAATACTGATGATATTTACTTGGGTAGTGAACGATGAAAGTTACTTACCATTCCAATTATGTTAACGGAAAATTAGTGTAAATATGATCCGAATTATATCATGTTTGGTATTACTTTAATCAGAAAAATTCCACAAATATATTGATAAAAGTTTCATAGAACACATAAAATAATAATAATTTAATAGAAATAAAGAAGTTTTATTGTTGTATTAGAAGTGGTCTCACGTGGACATACCTGATCCTTATTATGTTTACTCTCCTCAGCGATCAGGACCTACAAGCTTCGTTGTCCTTTTCTACGTTCGGCAGTGGATCAAAGAATAGTATCATCTAGCCGATAATTGTTCCGGGTCAGAACCATGGTTTGGACAATGATCGAGTAGAGACTGTATAGGATGCAGCTCTTATTAGGATAAAGAATTATTTCAATTTCTCGTTTGGACGTTGGCGATCGTTGTATTTATTTATAATTTCATGTAAGAACTAGATTTCAGACTACATGCATTTATAAGCATATAGCAGAGTTCTTATTAAAGTGAAGAAATTTTTCTTGGGCTCCGACTTCGAAAGTTAACTCTGTACAAATGCACATTTGCATAAAATGTGTTTAAATCGCATCATTGAATTGATGTCGATGCAAATTCTGAAGTGAAAGAGATAGAGGGTTTCGAACCGCAAAGGGTTAAATGGAGTCTTACGACCGACGTGACGCGGCGCCGCGCCGCGCCGCGCCGATGAAATCGAGATTTCGGTCGCAGATTTATAACCGTTCGCTCGGTTCCGGATATAATGCTATCTGATTAATGATTGCATCATACGGACCGGACAGGGCACGGCAGGATACACAAAATAGGCTGTCCGGTCGCATTACTTCTCGTAGGTGTGGTGTGCGCTTAACGCATTCCGCATTGCTGATCAGTTTCGGCGATGGCAACTGTGTCGACGTCACGTTCAAATTCTTTCAACATCCATTCGTCTATATGCTTGTAATAGTCATTTGACGCTGGTTCATCTTGTTTCTTCTGTAACCTCCTCCCCGAAGAATTCGAATAACTATAGCCATTATTATAAACGCAATTTTTCGAAGAAAAATTCATGCAAACTATTCAACAAACACAGCAAGAGCTAAAGATAATTCGCATACTCAACCTGTTAATGTGTTAGGACTACCAGACATATCAAAACGACAAGCTCCAGATTTTCGATTCTGAAATGATTAAAATTGTAAAGATGCCTTTGTAAGAAATAATTAGATCAATCTATTTATACTGAGGTCTTCTTATTTTTATAAGGCAATACAAGCTATCTGGCTCTAGAGCTCGGTATTATCTTCCGCGATTTTATGCATTTATGAGAAAAGTGCATAGGTGAAGCAGAAAATGCATAGTAAAAACATGAGAAGAATATAAATATAGTATTCTTGTATTAGGTTGTAACATGAATACGTTCGGTTTCACGTATAAAATATGTTCTCATTTTAGCGATTTACTTGTGACTTAATGCAAGTATATGAACTGTGATTAAATAAAAGCCGCTATAGCCAACGATTTTATAATTGATCAATCGTATTTATGTTACAACCCTAGTATTTTCATCTATTTAAGTAGATATAAAAAGAGCATAAATTTCCATTTAACACCCGTTTGTGGCAACCGAGCAACAAAACTTTTATTTTGCATAAAGATCCTCGTATACCTGTGAGTCATATAAGGTGCACTCTGCTTGCATAAGGGCAAGACTGCATAAGGGCGAGAAACAATGGGTAGGAGGGAGACAGAGAGCAGGAGTGGCGGACAACTCGTTCGGGCCTCATGAATCTAAAATTACGAAGGCGTTTATTTGCCGGTTTTGCTCCTTTAGAGCGCACGCTTCCAAGGTCACCAGACGCAACGCAACGAAACGAGATTCCTCGTTACGTATGTACGGCATGCATCGACCGTATATAGCGGTGTGCGAGAACGTTTACGGGATCCGCTCTCGCGCACCGCTTTGCGTTCAGCATTTTTTCGCTTGCTTGCGTTTCTCTATTTTTTCTTACTATTTCTCATTCTCTTTTCTGTGTTTTATTATCTAAGAACGAAATTTTCATTTGGTAGAGGCGCCTGCCGTCGCCATATGTGAATGAGTCTTTTACTCGAAAACCGTGATTCACCCTCATGAAATACAAAAAACCAACGTTTACAGTTATTAGGTATTCAAATTAAATCGTGATCTTCACCGTCAATCGTTACTTTGATTTATCTGCTTTCAAAATAGTTATATTGTCATCATATTTTATAAAAGGATACGTTGCGTCCTATGTTAATAATTGTGACAATTTTTGTCTATCAACGTTAGTAGCGAATGTGATACACACTCTAAAGCACCCGAAATTGCGTTTATGATTTCGTTGTATCAAAACTGTTCCACTTTAGAGAATGAATTCATCAGTTTCGTATAAAATACAGCAATATACAGGGAATTCTCGTTAGTAGTCAGTGCCAACCTTACGATTTGGAGTCAGTGGAACTATCCACACCACCGCGGTGAGGGGCCGAAGCTCGAGAGCCGTCTCTCGAGCTACGTGCAATATTGTATCAGAGAAATACATTTTCTCAGTCTTTTTGTCACTATCGCTTAGTAGTCATAGGCTTTTATGACTTGTAGACGGATATGACTCTTAGGTTTCCAGCCCTGTGTATTTCAAATGCGACGCTCAACGAGAACCTCCGATTTCGTCCAAGAGTCAGTCACCAGAACCACGCAACTGACTCGTAAGGAGAATTCACTGTATCCACAATTCATTGTGAAATACAGAGTTTAGTCTATATATATTCCAAATGTCGAGCCGCTAAAAGTCCCAGAACTATGCCCATTGTCGCCTCTACAGTTTCGCTGTCCTTTTCTATGTTCGGCGTGTGTCAAAGAATATTTCCTGGGCGATATATGTCCCTGGCTAGACCCGTGTTTCGGAAATACATCGAGTAAACACTGTAGTCTTGATCATCATCAATTATAAAGCTGTAAGAATGGTTCGCCTTGCCGCGCCGGACGCGTTCGAGGGTTAAAAGGATGCAGTTGAAAAGAACGTATATTTTCGAAGACAACATCAGAACCGGTTCCTCAGCGTCGTTCCTCGCAGGTCCGCTGTTTTCCATTTTCCGATCGATTTCGTCGAAGTGGAATGTTGACTTTAGGATCAAGCGCAAATGATCGACACGACACTATTTACATACTTCGCGCATGCGTGTGCAAAGTGTGCATGGTATTTCAATCTGTCTGGCGACGAGAGTCTGCGTCGCGTTTGGACTACGGACTTTCCCGTCGCATCGGTTTGTCGTAACGACTTTTCTCCAGGAGAAATCGGACATCCGATTGACAAAAAAGGAGACAGCGATGTATGTAGGTGTGCTTCGAGAAACCATCGTGGCCATTACAAGATCACTACCAGTTGTCATTCTGTGTTACACATGTGTACCGTAGGCGGCTTGGTTGCTTGACATAGGTTGCTTGATGACCAAAATTTTATTCTAAAACTATGATAGACACGTTAGAACCGCGCCGTACCATATGGTACCCAAGTAATTGTTATATGCGACGTACATACTTCGAATTGTGATTCTACTTTTAACAATTTCGATCGCTATTCTATTGTAAGTATTTCCACCGAATTCTAATGATTCTCAAAGGAAAACACGATCGAAACAGCACATGGTGGTATACAAAGTATCTCCGTGGCCAAAACCTCATTTTTAAATTCAAAATCTTTCAATGTTTTTGTAATACATTTATGACCTCATTCAGACTGATTCTGTGCTCAAGTCTAGCGATCAGATAATAAAACCATGTTGGAAGTGAAACAATTTATTTGTATTACTTAAAACTGATTATAGTTAATTAGCTAGTTGTGCTGCAAGTATATTTTAAATTTTGAAGAAGGTTTTTAACAAATCATCTATACAACTTCAGAAAAAGTTCTAACGAAGACAATAATGAATGATTTTAGTAATTTACAATTATACTCTCACATGTTGCAATAATAATAATGAGTTTATATTTTTTAAGGATATTTTTCAGTCTTTTACGTTTCACTGTCTTAGTATGTTGTTACTGAAAATATTAATAACGACTTGTATTCCTGTTGCCTACGTATAAAATAAAATTGTATTTACTTTAACACGTTCGCGGACAATAAAAATCCCAGTGAGCTGCAAAAATAGACAGGCAATTTTTCTTGCAACTAGTTGTACTATCCGAAATCTGATTAGACATAAACAATAATAATAAGTTAACTGTCATTAGTAATGACAGTTGGTCATTACTTTGAAATGTATATTAATTACAAAAACTTAAGGTTATATAAAATTAAATGAATAAAAATTGGCTTTAAAATTTGAATGCTATAGCATTCATGTCATTTTGCAACACTACGAAAATGAATGCTATAGCATTCACGTCCGCGAATGTGTTAAATAAGTTACTAAGCAATCTGTTGTAACTGTTGTAAGCAATCGAACTTTCTCGAAGAAAGCAAATTATTATTTGCCTAGAGAGAGAGAGAGAGAGAGAGAGAGAGTTATTCTTGTTCATGTTTACCGTACTCTATTAGGGTCCCATTGATGTCAACACTGAAACATTTTCGAAAGACGTCTCTTGCTTAAAACTGCCGTACTGTCCAACATTTTCGATCCATTCCCTTGGAGACAGTGGTATTTCCCTTGCATTGGGTAGCAACTCACGGATTGCAGTTTTTGCAGATGAAAATCGCACGGCTCACGGTCCCGAGATTACACTGTGTACGTGGCGCGTAATTTCTGTGATGGCGGTGCGGCGTCGGCGGCGTCGAAGAAAGTCGCGTCATCGCCTACATAATCAGCAGACATCAATAAGCCAGACGGGATTCGAAGCCCACGGGTTTTGCATTGTTCCATTTGGTTACAATGTACATACCATGGCAGTTACGGGCGTTCGTGAACGGTCGGGGTCGATTCCCGGCACCGCGTTGAATACGAGGTCGCAATTTCTCCGGGCCGCGCGCGCGACACACGCCCGACAAACTCTTTCGTCCACGGCCAATCTCTCCCGACAGTTAGGGGAAATTAACGCGGTCTTGCCGCGGCCCGATTACAGGCGAGCCTGCATACAGTGCCCCGTGATCCTTGTCCCTTCTAATTGCAATACCTCTGACAGAGATGTTCGCGACATTTTTGAAATAATGATTTCCTTTACCGCTGTAGCCTGGCACTCTGCACCCTTTCAGAGTTCTAGAAGCGTGAGCGCTGAGAAGTATCACGTGGTGAGATAATAGTAAATGATTTCTTTATAATACTTTTACCAACACACATTTTTGATATTTTTCTGTTTAACATGAGTCCAAACAAGATGTAGTTCGGAGCACGTGTCTTTGTTCAATTCACGATTAAATAGAACCTCGATTATTCGAACTGATGCGATGGTACTTGAAATCTCCCTTGTCCGAATATGTGTTTCATATGTAAAGAATTCAATGTAAAACGATCCATATAGAATATGATTCATTGCACTAATTACTTTAATCCAATACTCTAGCTAACTGTTCTATTATCCGAACACGCACGTTCCACTGATTATCACGGATAACTGAGGTTGTACTGTATCTTGAATTCACCAAGTGGTTATGGTCAAAATTGTGTCGTGTTTGGAGTCATTCTAGTCTGAAAAATATCACAAATACAGTGTTTAACCCACATATGTCCCAAAATGCCTAGACGATAAAAGTTCCAAAACGTCCTCACTGCCGCGGGGTATACAGTGAACCCGGGTTATACCTCGCTGAGTCTTCTAGGTTAGCCGTCGTCGAAATATGCCTACTACCACGTGGTATACCCCGTGAGGGGCCAAGAAGCTCGAGAGCCGCCGTCGCGGAGAAGGATGAACATAACACGGGTCGGGTATATCGGTGAGAGACCAGTGCACCACTACTAATTCAATAAGAAAACTTCTTTATTTTTTTACGGAACTTTCACCAACATATTCGTGGCATATTTCTAATGAAAATGATAGCAAATATGATATAATTTCGATGATATTTACTTGTATAATGAACGATGAAAGTTACTGCGTAAATATGATCCGAATTGTATCGTGTTTGGTATCATTTTAATCAGAAAAATTCAACATATATATTGATGGATATTTCCTAAAAAAATGATTAATAGTAAAAAAGTTTAACTTTTGATTTAAAGGCTTGAGCTCACGACAGTCTTTCAGCTTTCTCGAACGCTTCGACTCTCTGCGTCTCTTTCTTTCCGATACGCTGTCCTTCTTTCTTACCCGAAACTTTAATCATTCATTACACAAGTAAATAACATCGGTCCTTTTCTACGTTCGGCATTGCATCAAAGAATAATAGGGTCTCGTCGGCAGCATTTCCCCACTTATTTCCCCATTTATGATTTTGACAGATAATTCATATGAGACACGAATTATAATATCGCTGTTCTTTTTTACGTTCTTACGCACTTCATCATAGAGTAGTGCCCCAACCACGACAAGACCCGAGTTCTGACATATAACGCGGATCCACTGTATCTCCTGCCCGATATGCATATGTCTCAGGCTAGACTAATGTTTTGGACATATATCGAGTAGACACTGTACTTTTGTTTACTATAATAACAATAAAAAACAAAGATGAACAGTTCCTGAATTAAGTCATCTCCATCAGGCACAATCGGAGAATTTAACAAATAAAGTGTTACAAACAGTTTTATTATAAACCCAATAAGAAACCACCACCATGTTTTTAGATTTCATCGTTTTGAGGAAGAAGAGCTATAAGTACCAAGCGTTAACCCCTCGTTGACCTGTTGCTCTTTCTCGTTCTCCCTATTCCGTGCATGTTTTCTCTGTCAAACATGTTTGTTGCACGAGTCGTTGCCAGATACATACTATACACACTAGCAAACATTCTGTGCAACGAGTCGAGAGAGTAGACATAAACACATTCTCGATAGCTGTGGTTACAGCTATTAGCTGCCATTGTCTATCTTCGGGTGTGAACGGGTACCGTTATTCTGCGATTCCCACGGCGGATCAAAATAATTGTCACACACTCTTTAGAACTGAGTAATTTTTGTTGGATGACCAACCGTCAATGGCTGCTTTCGTCAATTAGGGTCTACTCTACTTGACCGACAGTGACTTCCTCGATAATGTATACATCGACACTATTTCCCCAATATACAGTTTTGTTCCGATATAAGGCGATGGTGTTTTTTCTGAAATAAGGAAACCGCCATCCCCTCTTTTCCTTTTGAAGTTGCTCGCGCTCGACACTCCTTAGTGCCAGAACGAGAGGGTATGACATATTATATTTTGTTCTAACGAAAAATATCGCTGCTCGGTCGACATTTTATGGTCTGCCGCCTTCTTTTTCTGTCTCGGCCCACTTGAGAACAAAGCCAAGCCGAATACAATACATGTGTACCAGAATGAGAGGGTATGTCCTATCCATTTTCGAGGAAGGATTGTATGTGTACAATAGCTACTCGGCCGACAACTTTATAATATAATAGTTTTCCGCTATATTCGAGCCTCTCGCTCGTTCTGTGTTCACTCTCGGCCCACTTGATAACAAAATCTAGTCGCATAGGTACCATGATTCGAAATACGGTGGAAAACCGATCCCGAGCATTCGTCTTATGCAAAAAAAAAAACTGTATGTTTTCATCGACATTCTGTTCTCACCGACATAAACAGTGACTCCCGTTAATATTCGGCCACTCCTACAAGGACGATTGTTTGGTAATTATTTAGAAAATAATTCATATGTTGTCAAGGTCATTATTCTGAAAAACTTTTTCTGATGCATGTTACCACCGATCCGGCCTGATTTTTTCATTTTTTGCAAAAAATTGTTAGTTTCATTACAGCGAATTCTGCCATTTTAAACGAATTATGATTAGATCTAGGTTAGGTTTGGGGTGGGGTCGGGTGCAGGAGGAGGGACTCCTCCCTCTGTCCCTTCTTCGCCCTAAAACCTATGTGTCGTCCATTAAATAGGGCATAATTCGAATAGCGAGTATCCTTAGTTTGTCGTAAATATCTCGAAAACGAAGGCCAAAGAAGATATGTAACACTATGGGATTTGTTGCATCTGTCTTATTAATTGTATCTGTTGTGTAAACAATTTATGGATTATTGTAATATTTTCAGTTTTTCAAAAACTGTTGAATATGTTCAATTCGGTGGAGGAAAAAAGTAATCTGGAAAATTCTAGTACTTTTTTTATTATACCAATTATTTCAGTTATAAATAAGAATAAACTAAAGAAACTTATCAGTTTTATGTACTAGGCAGTAATAAATCAAATTACCAAAAAATGTTCATTTGTTAAAGAAATTTTTTTTCATTTTTGTCCCATTTTTCGAAATCAACTTACAAGGGAACATATTCAAGTGCGACACGCCGATTTTGATGAAACTTATGGGAGCTATAGTTCTTTGAGAAATATTTGACACGTGCTTTTTTTTATCGGCAGACATCCACTTTGAAGGGGTGAATTTTAACAACTGCAACTTTTAACAACTGCAGAAATTCATAGGCGAATTGGCTTTAAAAGTCGGTACCCTTACTCCACCGCGGTAATTAGCACCGCGTCACGCTGCTAACTGCGCCACCTTCTTTAGCTACTAATAAAACAATAAACGACACATAACCCAGTGGTATTGTTTAAAATATTATACACGCTTATACTAAATATTTATATTTCGATGAAACAAGCCAGAATTCCTTCCTACGCACGCCAGGTGCAAGACTATCTTCCATTATGCTTAATTATTGTTAAATGGCAAAAAAAAGAAAATCCTGAAACATGTATCCCCTATTTTGGATCAAAGATCACACACCCAAGTTTACATTAAAATGAACTACCAATAAATAAAAGAAACTGCAAAAAAAATCAAATTTTTAATATATTGTTTAAACAAAAAACTTTTGTTAAAATTTTCTTGCGCGAGTACATTTCCCATTGAAAAACACACAATTTAAAAAAAAATTTAAATTTTTTCGACCTCTGGTTTCCGAGATATCTCAAAAAATATGGTTTTGACCCCCAACTTTGAGGGCTGTTTTCACCCCTTCAAAGTGGATGTCTGCCGATAAAAAAAAGCACGTGTCAAATATTTTTCAAAGAACTATAGCTCCCATAAGTTTCATCAAAATCGGCGTGTCGCACTTGAATATGTTCCCTTGTTAGTTGTGCAGCGAAAAAGTGATCGTGCAGTAAAGCACAAGCATTACACTAAGAAGTCAGAATTTTTTTTGACCAAACTACTCGACTATTTTTAAAGATGTTAAAAGGATTGGTTTGTCATTTGACGTGTAAGGAATTCTTCTTATTTTATAGTTCGCAGGGGTCTGGACTCTGTGAACCAGTCTTGCCCCCGCTGTTTATATCTGCTCTCTCGCGTTCGTCCATAATTACAAAATGTCATGGTGTGTTGAGTTCAGGTGTTTCGATGTCTTAACGAGGAGGTCAGATACAGAGGATTCGACCTGTAACAGTATAGACTGAATTAGGGACGGTCGCGAACTTCTCTCGGGTTCCGTAACGTCGTAATCCGGTTTAATGCAGCATCGTTTTGCTTTATTACGCGCGGCAGCGCGTGGTGCGCTCTCGACGTGACAGCCAAAACATAGTTGGCACAACGGAACATGACTAGCGATAAATCACGGTTCGCGTGGTACTGTATGGGCCCCCGATCGAATTTCACCGGTGCTTCTGAATCGAACGGGAAACGGACCAGCCAAGCCGCCAAGACGCCGCGCCGACCCACAGCAATTCCATTGGGAAACAAAGGGCTTAATGTTTCGCGTATCGGTTGTCGGTAACTCAAACTGCGAGCTGCCACCTGCAAGGGATTAACTTCTTTCAAGTTCTTGGAAGACTCGAGCTCCCCGCTCCGGAAGATCGATAGCAAGACGTTTGATTATGTACGCCGAGCTTCGACCATAGCACAGTAGTTTTCGCGTTTTCCGATGGTCCAGGATCATTCGGACTCATTTTTTCATTCAATAGTAACAATTTTGTTTTTCGAAATCAGGCGGGACAGGCGTTTATTATAATGAATTCAAGAAGTATTTGTAGTACATTAGATAGAGATAAGCCGATTCTCGAAAAATTTCCCATATTTCAACTGCGATAATTTCGTAAAATATGATTGTGCGACAATAAGGTTGGGTTCATTTAGAAGCTTGAGATGCCAGAAGAATTAATTTACGCAATTGCGAAAAAGAAAGTGATGGTCGCTATTTTTAAGTTTTTTGTCCGAGTCTGTAATGAAAGTGGCTTAGAAGGTGCCGGTCTTTTGTAGACCTAAGTAAGTTGTATATATGCACAAAGGTTCACCAAATTGATAAAGGATGATATGAGATATCATTAATTGAAAATAGCAAAAATTGTGAGAAAATGCAATTGCGATCAATAGCAATTTTTAAAAAAAAATTGTTCACACATTAGCTACTAAACTAATTCTTTCAACATCTCAATAAAATACAAGCCGTTTGGTCCGCATTTGAAAAAGTTATTCGGTTTTAAAGAATGTACGAATATTTTTTACACGACACCGACTTACAACGACACCGTAATAATTGATGTACGATTTTTTTTTAGTCGTTTTAGAGTAGTATATATTACACCATGGCGGCTTCACACAACCGAACTTATTCCTCGTTTCTGTTTCATAAAACAGTGAGAAGAGATCGTACATAAATTTTGAAGAAGAACTTTCAAGAAGTCGTTGTAAAGAGGAGGCTTCAATCTTCAAATCTATGGCAGTTTCATTTACGAGAAGAAGTTTTGAAATCCTTTGGAGACAGTTGAATTTGTAGGACTTTTTAGGAAAAATGGGTCTTACGTTTCACCCCTGCTACGTCATGTAAAAATATCTTAAAGGAAAATGATCACTGCTTTGCAAAAGTAGAGGCTTCGAGCTTTAAAATCAGTTGGGCTTATGGTTGTGCTATTTGTTTTTACGCAATTATTACAATTTAGATATTGGTAATTTTTTGAGAATCAGAAATGTATTATTTAAATACTTTCTGAATTCACTGTATATTAAAAAGAGTTTAATGCAGGGAATGAAATAAAATTTATCTAATAAACCGTTATCTCTCGTTATTTTTTTTTTTTAATAATTCTGTTCGAACTTGTACGTCCCATCGAAGAAAACATCTGTTCCTGAGGAATTGTCATAGATAGAAATGATGCTTTTAGGAACTTCTTTGAAAAGTATTCTTGTAGATCAAATATTTTATGAAAACTTTTATAATGTGAGAATCTATCAACTTTTAACAAATAACTTTTAGTATTTTCTTTACAATTCGATCAACTGCGACTTTTTCAAAATGTTTTCACGTCATCTGGTAAGCTAATTGTGGTAAACTTCTAAAAAAATCCAAGCCACATGGTTCAATATTAAAAAAGTTATTATGATTTTAGAGGCGAAAACAGTCCCTAAAGATGAGAATTACAAGTATTTTTGTATTAATCGTAGAGTGACGTTGCAAACTCTTAATCGGAAATCTGATGTTTCGACAATTAATTGAAATTATTAGTTTCCATATCACATTCAATAAAAAAATCGATGCATGAAAAATCGATTCGAAAAACTAGGTTTAAAATTATTTGAAAAGAGTGTTGCATATAAATATTTCAGTGAATCAACCCCATATCTCGAGGATACAGGAAACTCATTTATAAACATTAAGAATTTAGCCGTGCAAAACAGCGAAAAATCATTTGTTCACAAAGTACAGCAACGTCACATTT
Organism: Halictus ligatus; assembly: GCA_028454255.1. Taxonomy (NCBI): domain Eukaryota; kingdom Metazoa; phylum Arthropoda; class Insecta; order Hymenoptera; family Halictidae; genus Halictus; species Halictus ligatus. Next base: position 1,357,793 of record CM052138.1, read on the forward strand.
CTGATTAGTGAAGAGTACAGTGTTTACTCGATATATGTCCTAAACACGGGCCTAGCCAGGGACTTATATCGTCGATTCTTTGATCTATGCCGAACGTAGAGAAGGACAATAGAGAAAATAGGAAATTCTGAAAAATAAGGAAGTTTTGTTATTGGATTAGTAGTGGTTTCCTAGTCTCACACCGATATACCCGATCCGTATTATGTTACATTTCTCTGCAACCGAGCGCTCTCGAGCTTGATGGCCCCTCACGGGATATATCCGGCAGCAGTGAGGATAATTCTGGGACTTTTATCAGCTAGATATTTATGACACTGTATACAGGGGCGAGCATTACCAGTACAAAATAGCCACTTCCTCCGATCAGAGAAATAAGCGGAATAATTTATTCGATCTAATTTTCGCTCTATCAAAACGACGGAGTCTCTCGCAGACGATGCACCTGCCTGACTCTGCCGGCTGCGGCTGCCGGTGCACCATATAATCTAGCGCAGCTAACAAGAGAGTTTCCGATCTTTTCAGCGGCGCTTATCGACAGGAGCTGACCCCTCTCCGGTATCCGCTCTGCTAGAGGTGGTATCCCGTGCTCGTTCGTTTTCTCCAGTTATCCTCGTTTACACGCCGATCGAGCGTAACTTTTTTATTCGCTTGTTGCTCGCCGGTAGTTCACTGATCTCTGCGCGGCACGGCGCGGTGCAGCGTCTGAAAAAAGGGTACCGGTCTTCCGTTTCTTGTGGACTCGGCTCATCCTGATCGTGTTCCCGTAACAAGACTCTTTCTCTCTCACTCTCTTTCCAAGAGCAGAGAAAAAAAGAAGAGAACAAACCGAAAAGAGGGGAGAGAAATCGCAAAAAAGCTGGCAGCAGATCGAAACCGTGGAAAGAGATCCGAGAGAAACAGGTAGAGGATTCGACTGGATCGTGTGAACCGGAGCTGATTGATCCTCGATTCTCTTATTCAACCCCCTTCCCGCCCACCCTCTACCTTTCTCGCCCCGATGTCTCGATCTTTTGCGTTTTTTCTGCGTTTTTGTCGATCCGTCCGCATAGCTATGCTCGCGGCAAATTCTGGCACTCGCACCTTGCCTTTCGATCTAGCGAATTCGGTGACTCCCAAGCGAATCGATGATTCTTGTGCCCCCTCTCAGCCCGATTCTCCTTCTTCATCGTTTCTCTGCATACCGAGGAACACATGTCGCCGGACGAAATCTTTTTGTACCCTGCTTCTGCCCCCCCCCTCTCTCTCCCTTACGTAGCATCCTTGACGTAACTCTGGTTTTTCTCTCTTCTCTCGGCGAAGCGGGCTGGTGATTATCGGCTAAACGGTGAACGGCGCCGTAAGGAAGCCCAATGATTCCTCCTCGATCATCGTGGCATCGTGTTCGGTTCTGTGCAACACCGATGCGACACGATGTACGGTTTCAGTAACTGTTACACGCCCGCCGCGCACGCCGCAACGTTTCTTTCAGAGCAAAAGTCCCGTGGGAACTGACGTGAGTTGCCGGTGTTTTAGATCCGATTCCAAGGTTATGGTATTGCGAATGATTTGCGTTTCAGGGATTTCTCAGATGACGCGGTCCGCAGTCACGATCAAGTACAGAGATGACTGCAGTATTGCTGTAAAGAGTGCGAGACGATTATGTCGAGAACAATTCAAGTTACGGTGGTGTTCCTTCGGAAAAATGTAATGGCATAAGGTGGGAAATTTCTTGGTAAAGGTATCACGAGAAATGAAAACGTTGTGAGAATTATGATTACGAACAGTTTGAGATTATTTAATTCTTTCAGAACCAGAACCATTTATGAAAAAAATGCCAAATGTAAGGAAATGTGTTGAATCTAATTATTACACTGCGGATCTTTATGCAAAATAAAAATTGTAGGGGTGTCCGATATTAATTGGAAATTGCGTATTTGTAGAAGAAAGTAACAAACGATGTGCACCCAAATCTTGTCGGCGTGAAAGTTGCGACAGAGCGATTGCGTTCTGTTGTATATGAAGTCATTGCGTGTAAAGGTAGATGCGTTGTGTCTACCTGAGGCCGTAATAAATCTCAAAAGTAGGGGAGACGTCCCCACAGAAAGGTTTACCAGCTTGTATGGAGAGACCGAAAGGTTGATCCAGGAAAGCCAAGCCACAAAAAAAGTCGCCAGATTCCGAAAGCGCAAACATAATTTTTGAGGAAGGTATTAATGAATCGACGGTCTAGCGAAAGTTCTTGAACTTGGTATTGGCGAACAAGGTACTTAATACTTGGGACTACGGCCAAGTGGAATATCAAGAGGGTGTAATAAATTAGTTGTTCTAACACGAGAGTGCGTATAGGCAGCGGATAAAAAGGGCGAAAAATCGGGCAGAAATCATTTGCCATCGAGACTGTGATTTAGTGAGTCCTAAGTGTGACATAACGTTCACGTTTGGCCCGAAATTCTCATCACGAGTCAGACTCGTCAAAGTACGGCAAGGGGTTAAGCGACAGAGACTATAGCAAACGGTATCTGTTACAGTCAAATATTTCTTCAAGTTAAATAACTACAGTGTTTACTCGATATATATTCAAAACACGGGTCTAGCCAGGGACGTATATCAGTCAGGAAATACTATTCTTTGATTCATGCCTAATGTAGCAAAAAAAAAAGACATCGAAGCTCTAGAGGCAACCGAGATCTCTCGGAGCTTCTTGGCGCCTCACGGGGTATACCTCGTGACAGGGGGGATAGTTTCTGGGACTATTATCGACTAGTCATTTGGGCCATATATAGAGTAAACATTGTCCACCATTTGCCCATACAATTACAAGACTATAAAAAATTAAATTTAAGGTAATGAATAATTTTCTATACAGCCCGAATCAATCTTTCCTCGTCAGATTATTGCCTCGCTATTATCTCTCGAAAAAGGCTGAAGTGCCGTTGACTTTGCACAGAACAAAAATTAAAGGAAGCTATACATTTTCTGGAAAATATGTTTCCTTAAGGTATAAAAAAAGGTTTCTTTGCAACGGTGGACCTCCACTAAGAAGTAAAAGGACTGTTGAAAAATGATCTTACTGTAATCATATTATTGTCATATTAAATCTTTGCAACTACATCATCATTATTGAATCAATCTGTAAATCCTATTAGGTAACCCAGAAACTTCGCGCTGTGTTAATCAATGGAGATAAATGATACACAAAGTGGGTTAAATAATATCCTATTTTGAAACGTCGTCACCTTCGGTTTCAATTACCATTATCTAATGATCTAATAATATTTCTGTTCCTTTGTTATGCGACTGAAATATTCCTTTACAATACTAACAGGACTGAATTTATGCACATTTCATTCGATTTTTATGATAATTTATAGTTAAACAAAGAAGTGAAGAACAAAGAAGTTAAATCTGTCGTTTTAACGGATGTGGCAGTTCTAGTGTCAAATCCATTTCAACGTCTTGTCGATTCTGAAATCGTCAATGTCGTAAGTGGTTATAGATATACAGGGTGGTTGGTAACTGATGGTACAAGCGGAAACGGGGTGATTCTAAAAAAAGAAGAAAAAAGAAGTCGAAAATATAGAATAAAAATTTTTCGTTTGGGGCTTTGTTTTCGAGAAAATCGACTTTGAATTTTCGCAAAGTACGCAGACACTTGATTACGTCTCGTTATAACGAATCTCACTGTAGATCGCTGTCTCGATTGAAGTTATGTTGATAAACACTTCCAATGTGATCGAAGTGTTTACCTAACTAATAAACTTTATGATTACTTCATATTATTTCAATATGTATTCCTAATTTTCCGTTACGGCAAAAACAAACTTGCGATAATATCCATCGAGACAACGATCTACAGTGAGATCCGTTATATCGAGAGGTGATAAAGTGCACGCGTACCCAGCGAAAATTCAAAGTCGATAATCTCGAAAACAAAGCCTCAAACGAAAAATTTTTATTCTATATTTTCGACTCCTTTTTTCGCGTAGAATCACCCCCTTTCCGCTTGTACCACCAGTTACCAACCACCCTGTATATCTAGTTAACACTAAAGACATGAGATATTTTGACTAAAGGCTGATATGTTATCACTAGACTGCGGATCTTTATGCAAAATAATATTTGTCTGCATCAATTACACGAAAAGAGAGTCACATCAAAATTGATTCCTTCCCTTGATAATTTTGATAGATTGTAGACAATGTACAGTGATTGTGGACAATGTTATTTCTACTTTGTGTTTCACCTACTCATTTTGACCATAAATGCATAGAATACGCAGTTTAGTTGTCGTACAATAATTCATTATTGTGTATGGGCAATTAGCTTATACATACTTCATATGTAGTCGTCGCATCGCGTACTATGCGGCCGTGTTCTATCAATCTTGCACGGAATTTGTTGAATAAAAAAAGTAGATAAGGCCTTAACAGTCAGTTTAAGTTATTTAAGTATTTTCTTCGTTCTTCTCTTCGTCATGGAAAAAGCTAAAAACAATAAGATCGAAACAAAGCGGAGTCGACCACGTGCAAATGAAATCGAGAAATGCGAATAAATATTTATTACGTTATTCTCAATAAAATAATATGCAAAGCCAAATTATTAATCGATGCTTTTTATCTGAAGTTTTACTATTGTGTTAAACTGATACATGAGTTTGAATTGGCATCAGCTATAACATTATTAAGTAACAAATATATAGTGACAATTAAGAAATCAAAGTGACATTAGTTTTTTATTTAAACATTTTTTTTTAATTTTTTATGTTGAACTTTATAGAAGAGTAATTATTGATTAATTTTTGCTTGCACCATTTTCTTATTCAAAAATGGACACATAATATTAAATAAGTTCTCCAGAATATCAATAAGAAACGATGTAATTTTTTCGGTGAAAAATAGTGTTCACTTGTTCTAATCACAATTTTTAAAACAATCACTATTTCTGCAATCGCAATCTATCACGATTTTTTAATTATTTTTTTTTTAAATAAATCTTGTTAATTTCACCGTTTTTAAATGTTACAGACATTTAAGAAGAAAGATACATTCAATAAACATCGATATGAGCAAGTTGCTTTTTTATCAAATGAACAGCTAATTCCTCGATCTGGACCACTGTGCGCCGTACGGATTCTGCGAAATATTTCAAAATTGATTAGAAAAGGTCAGATTATTAGATACCACACGTTTTTATGCATTATTTTTCGTTTTCTAGAATTTGAAACTAGGGACATATCAAAAAGTCTAAATCATTTAGAGATCACTGTAAGATCTGTAATATCATATAACGTCGGCCATATACAGTGTTTACTCTATACAGGGTGTCCCACGAAACTGGAACAGGCTGTACCTCCTAAACTGTTAAGAACAGAAGAAAATGTTATAAGTAAAAGTTAAATGGTAACAATGGTGCATAATACCCAACTAATTTTATGCATTTTTGTGCATCTGTGCATCAGAAAAATGCAACTGAACTTTTTTTCCAATTTTCCAATTAAAATAAACGCGGAGAAAACTTCTCTATACGCAACACACCCATGTACAAAAGTGCATAAAATTAGTTGCATATTATGCACCGTCTGACTTATAACATCTTCTTCTATTCCCAACCGTTTAGGAGGTACAGCTTGTTCCAGTTTCGTAGAACACTCTATATATGTCCAAAATACTTACCCGATAAAAGTCCCAGAACCATCCCCACTGCCGCGGCGTGTACCCCTGTGAGAGGCCATGAATCTAGACCTCTAGAGCTTCGTTGTCCTTTTCTAGGTTCGGCGTGGTTCAAAGAATAGTGATATATGTCTATGGCTAGTTCCGTGTTTTGGACATTTATCCAGTAAACACTGTAGACTCAGACTGACCATCCATCGTCGCACCCGAAGAGTTAAATTGTGAAAATGAGGGTTGGATGAGGGTTAATAATGACTAAATCTAGAAGGGAATTTGATATTCTTGTAGAACCGAAGTTCGAAGGAAACGTTTAGTGTCTGCTCAATTGTTCTATCGTCGATCAATCGAAGTAGTCTCGGTGGATCGATGCAATTTCGCGTTCTCTAGCACGTTTATCTCGGGGATGCACGGAGAACGTACGTGCCTGTCGGGCTTTCGAGCGACGACGGCCACGAGCCAAGGTGAAAATGCAGTCCGGCATGCGAACCAGTCGAAAGTTTCTATCCCGAACGCGAGGCGAACGGCGATCGTGTTACGTGAGCCGAATACGTTTGTCGGGGATGATTTACAGAGATGAATCCCGTTTGATGGAGGAGAGCGGCCGAGAGCAGCGCTCTTCGATCGTCGTCACTGGCGCCTGCCAACAACGACGTCGCAAACCTAGCCTTCCTAGTTCCCACGTGCTCCTTAAGTCCGGTTCTCACGGGGGCCCCCGAGGAATCTGGAAGAGAGGATCTGTCACTTGCGATTGTACCGATTACGATTTACCGATGTTCCCCGATCGTTAATTCGTTGTATTAGCCTGTAAAGGCGCGGTTCAAAGGGGATCAGCGGCCCAGGGCTCTTTTATATTCCTACTCGCGGAACCGGTTGCCACCATTTTATTCGCGAGATCCCGTGATTTATGGTCGATACCTTTTCAGGCGGGAGAAGAAAAAACGAAAAAGAACGGCCGACTTTAAAAATCGGATTTTCTCCTTCGTCGAACGCCGCGCCGACACCGACACCGACACTGACACTGACACCGACTCCGACTCCGACTCCGACTCCGACACCGACACTGACACCGACACTGACACCGACAACGAGACCGACACCGACCGTTGACAATTCCGATCGACGCGACTCGCCTAAGTCTCCGGCAGGGATGCTCCTTGTTCTTTATGTTGCCACGTATCGAAGTATGCGGTGTTATGTGCGACGGAATTCAATAAATGTTTATTGTCAGTATCGCCGTTAGCACCGGTCAAACGCTTGCTCCGGGCCCCATACTTATTATTGCTTTCAAGATTGATAACAAATAAATGAATGTAATCGTAATAGTTGAGGCATCCAACATCGCCCGTTTTGTCCTATTTTTAAAAAATTATATTCTTTTCAAGAGCGCACGTTCGAATACTTTCGTGACTCACTGTATGTAATTGAAAAACATTTTCTTATTTTCCGATACTGTTATTTTATTAAGTATTATATTACAATACTTATATTATATACGTAGTGATCGCAATTGTCCAAGTCGATATATGTATAAATATGAACATTATATAAATAATTATTTACGACTTCGAAAATTTCGATCACTTATTTCATTTATATTTATAAATTATAAGCATAATATAATATAAATACTAGGTACAAATAAAGAATACTTATAAACGCTTTAGTACGAAATATTCTATTTTATTAATATTTCTGACTTTGTACGCCCTTGAATGTCATTCTGTCGTATACGAATGAATTTGTCTTGAAGCATGCTTTCATCTACTATAAAATATATACATATAACATTTCATTTAAAGAATTAAAGGTCACCTTCATTTCTAAAAAAAATAGTGCAGACACAAAAAAATTACATACGTCGCTACGTTTTTCGCACAAAACAGTATTACTTTTTCCTATTTAATTTTCTCTGATAAATATTTATTATTTGAAGGGAACCGCTGGTTAGTAATAGCACAAGCACTGTGTAGGTATATACATACATTGTAGATAAATTATAAATAAACCCAATTAATATTATATATAATTATTTTCATCGTCTTCGATACTTTCTTCGATGAAACTTAATTATTTTTGTGGCGTTATTGAAACGAGCTAGTATTCTTCGAGGCAAGTTAATACATACAGTGTCTACTCGATGATTGTACAAAGCATAGGTCTGGGTCAGGGGTAATTATGGGCTAGAAAATACTATTCCTCGATCAACTATTGAACGTAGAAAAGGAGAGCGAAGTTCTAGAGGTCTCTCACGGGGTATACCCCGCGGTACATAGTGGGGATAGTTCTGGGACAATTATAGGCTAGATATTTAGGATATTTATCGAGTAAAACTGTATATTCTTTTGCGTGACGCACGTCGAAATGGACACATCGCGATAGAAACTTTTGGGACAATGTAATATACAACATACGTTTCTCTCATTCACGTTGCTACTCACTGTAGCGTTCTCACTGCCCCGTTTCTTGTAAGTCCGGTACATTGCTGAAACGTCGACGGAGGTTGCGTCAGCTTGGGATTCGACATCTGTGAAATTTTTCCTGCAAACGTTACCTCTAGTCGGGTGCGTTCCCACACGGAACCGCGTGGCATGACGCAGACTGATATCACGTTCGAAATCGCGCCGTTTCTCGGTAGTCCGTAATGATCAAAGCCGTGTTATCGGAACCCTCCTGGACGTGGCTGAAATAAGCGACCGTTTCTGATTGGCCGCCGCCGGATATCTCTCATCTGCAACGAGATTGCCAGAACTTGGCGCGAACAGGCTTCTTCAGAACCTTGAGCGCGAACACACGCGGCGCGACGGTAAGCTTTTCCTGGGGAATTCCGCGTATCTCGGTTGCACCGTGACCGAGAACTGTTCACGGATCGCCTGGAATTCGTTTTGCGATTCTTTGCTGCAAAAACCACACGGGAAAGCCGCTCGGTGGACGTCGATCATTGCCGGCTAATAGGCACGAACTTCGCCTGCAATGATTCTGAAATGTAGCGTCGTCGCGTCGGCGAAATCATCGCACCTTTTTTTCGGACAAACAAGATCATACACGAGCTGTTCATTGCAACAGTGGTGTAAGCCAGTATATTTACTTGTCTGATTTGACACCGCACGTGACGGGTTTAATCGTCATTAATAGACTGCGACTTTCATGGATCTATGGCAAAAACGTGTGAATGAAATACAAAACAGTGAAAATTCTACATCAATTAATTGAGCACTGTTCGATTGTTTTCGACTTATTAAAATTATTAGGAGAGGAAATACATTTTTATTGGACCTCTTTATTTTGCATAAAGATCCGCAATCTAGTCATTACATAAAATAATTCTAATATTATTTTAGAATGAGACATGCGCGAGACAAACGCAACATTCTTCAATGTTATCTTGTTTTATAGAACTTGTACTTGATTCCTCGTTATCCAACGATTAGCTGCGGTTGGTTACTGGACATTGAGAATAAAAGTAGCTGAAGTTCCTCAGACAGGAAGCATCATATCAAATAGAAAAGTCGAAAAACGTCGATTTTTTTCGGCAGGTTGATTCCAACTTCAAAAACTTCTTGCATATACAGTGGTTACTCGATAAATGTCCACAATACGGTTCTGGTGAGGATTCATATATCGGATAGGAAAAATATGTAGATAGACTGCGGATTTCATGCAGTTATAGTAAAAGTACGTACATAAGTGATATACAGAGCAATGAAAGTATCAGTTTATATATTAATTACATTTGCGAACGAATGTCGCGCCACTAAGGCTGGAACAACAGGACTGTTCTGAAATATTATTGACACCTTTTGCTACATTCAATTTTTAAATTCAGTCTTCTTCCAAGTTCCTACAGCAAAATATGAAACTAATTTAGGAGCATATGCAGGAGTGTGCGAAATAGAAAATGCGTTGCATTTATGCAAATCAATAATCACAATCAGAGATAAAATCAAAGTAGAAAAGTCTGATGTTGACAAGCTTTAAAAAAAAACATTATCGCAATACCTGGTGACAGATGAATGATCTATTCTACTATGAAAATTGAATGGATGGACAAACTACAACAGATTTGATTCAGAACTTCCAAGACGAAGATGTATGCGAAAAAAGTCAAGAGGAAAATCTAACTACCTATTAATACTAAACATCTATACCAGCTCTACTTTACTATACAAAATAGAAAGTTCCCTACACAGTATTTACTCGATATATGTCTAAAACACGGCCTAGCCAGGGACAAATATCGAACATAGTAAAGGTCAGCGAAGCTCTAGAGACCTCGGTTCATGGCGCCTTACGGGGTATAGCCCACGCTAGTGGGGATAGTTCTGGGACTTTTATCAGCTAGGCATTTGAGACATAAATAGAGTAAATACTTGTATTTCGAATTATTTATTTTTATTTTTGTTTAAATCTTTCTTGTGTCTTAAGATAAATAAATGAATAAAGAGTTAACTTTAATAATTGATTAAATTACTTCTTACTTTCTGAATTTATTCTGTACTTACAATGGCATAATGTTAATGTAATAATTTTAATTAATTTTAATATTATGTTTCGTCAAAGATATATCTGAAATTTTATTTGTAACATTCGAAATATAAAATTCTCAAATATCTCATTGTCAGCTTGGTTTACGTGGTTACAATTGGTTTCGAAGTCAGCTAGAAATCATTTGCCCGTTGTATCTTGAATGCGTTGAAAAGATCACTTTACTATTTTAGACTGCGCTGTAAGTGTAACTGCGCTAATTAGATTCGTTACTGCCATAATCGCTGTTTGCACTGGTAATATCAAACAGTGTGATGCAATAGGAATCGCGCGTAATTATTCGAACGATTGTAACACTGGAATTACCGAGTGTTAGGAGCGAATTATCTGTAATATCTTGCAAAAAATTGAAAGAATTTGTTAGTTCAAAGTCTGTTCGAGTTTACAGTGTTCAAGCCTGTATTTCTAAAAGAGAGCAAATATATTAGAATTTCAGTAACTGTAAATTAAATTATATAAAATAGATCTAATCTAAATGACTGCAGTGCTAATTCTAATGTGGATTTAAATTTTCATTTAAGCGACGCTTTTTAAAAATATGTGTTCATCTTCGTCTAGTTTTATAAACATTTTGCTGATAATTTATTGTTTGTTCATAGTAAACTTTTTTTATGCGAATTTTTTTACGAACATAGCTTTCATTTAACTACTTAATTCGCTCTTCAAAATTTTAACAAAGATCGCATTAAGCTACTAATACTTATAATGCATGTAATAATTATGAGATCTTGGATAAAAATTGATTAAAATAGTCCAACCTGTTCATTTTTGAGTCTGAAAACCTGTTAAATAGACACGTTAAGCAATGTATTAAAAAGAAAATCCTGGTTCTACATTTCCAGTATTTATAAATGTTGCTTCATCAGAAAATAGGGCGTTGGGTAAAAACGTAAATATCTTGAACTATCTTCTGATGAATCCAATTGCAGAAGTTCGATCGTTTGACGAAATCGTCTTCGTATAAATCCTGATGCAATGTTATGCGGTATGGATGGAACTTGTTGGAATGTAAAATGTTCAATACAGTTGCATGACTAATTCCACGTTCTTTTGCAATTTGTATAACGCTTGCATGAGGATCCACGTTAATTCGTGGCAATACATCAGTAGCGACGTTATCGTTAGCCACAGTTTAAGGTCGATTTCTTTTCATTTGCACAGAACCTGAACGGAGAAAACGCTGTTCTAGCCTTTTAAATGCAATATGCGATTTTGATGGTCGCTCTGGGTAGTGTTGTGCACAGACATTAGCAGCCATTCTGTAATTTTTCCTGCATTCTCCTAGTACCATAAACATATCAAAACAATTTTATTATTTCAGTACTATCGTTCGGCGAAGGATACCTTAGAATGAATAGTAATGAAAGTAAATTACCTATCTTGCAGAAAAACACAGTAATTATATAAATACGTTTGTTTTAATTTCATCAACAATGATTTTGATGTTGTACTGAGTAATACTGATATTGAACACATGTTATTGTTTTGGTGTGAAAATTCGAAGGCACGAACTAAAGTACAAATAAAACGATCACACCTTTTCTGCATTTCCCTGCAAGTTTTACCTTAAATAATTTTGAGTCATAGATCATTGAACTCAGCTTAAAACGCACTATTTGATGGTGGATAAAAAACCATATCATTCCATTTAAAAAAAGAAAGTTGACCTTCACCTCACCTTGGAATGTCCACCGGGAAAAATAAAAGTCCCATCACATGATGTCCCCCTCGCTACTGAACAACTTTCATCTGAAACATTTTTACGTATAATCAATATTTTTGGAAATATTCGTCTGTAACGCTTTATAATTTTCAATATGTATATAGAGTAACTACTGTACTCAGCGATCGCTTCAGTTTGCTTCTACGGACGTTCTTCGACGAGGATTGGAATGGTATTATTCATCATCGCGTAACAAACGCGCCTATTCTTGCGCCGTTGAACCTAACGAGGAAAACTACTACATACGAGGGGCGCATCATTCAATGAGTTCTCGCGATTTTGCAGGCATGGATAGTCGCGAATTTCCCCTACCCCAGAACGGAACTATAGTAATTTTCCTCGCGCGCCTCCAGGAAAAAGTTCTCTGGCCGTCCTCCCGTCACATTAACCCACTGTCTTTCCGTCACCTAGCAATATACTTTTTCGGTTTCGCAACTGGAACAAATATGCGTGACTGCATCGTTTTTCTCGTTATCGAACGGGCGGCTAATTAATCGGCCGTCGTTAAGCGTTTACTGACAGCCGGCGCATCCATGCAATTCCACGTTTCTTCTAACTGGCGGAGGACGACTCATTTCTTCCATCACGTCGCGTCGCCTGTGTTTTCCACGATACCTCGGGGAATCTTCCTTGATTGAATCATTATGTTCGCAAAGTATTCCACTGAGCCGGTACTGGTGGTAAACGTGAAGCTCCTACCTTAGGGCCACCATCATAATTATGAGCTTCTTTTTATTTACTTCCTAGTAATGTTAGCTCGAGGATTAGTTTTCCGTACATTCACGCATTTAACCCTTCACGAACATCTGTGCACCATGTTGATATTGCACAATATTTAGTTTTAATATGATATTCTATATTATTCTCTTTATTTATTTTCTAATAATAGCTAATAATAATTCAGTGCGTTTACGCCATTAACCCTTCAGGGGCGATATCTGCGCACCATACTGACTCTGAAGAATAATTAAAATATTTAGAATGTAATATTTTTATAACTTTTTTACTTATTTATTTTCCAGTAATGGTGGCATAAAGGTCGGTATTCCATGCATTCCCGTATTTTACCCTTCAGAAACCACGCACAGTGGGTCAAAGTCACAAAGTTAGTATCAAAATAAAAGAACTTAAAAATCAGATAGAGAGACAATTTGTTTTTGTTAAATTAAAGTTGAAATGTTGCAGAATAAGGGAAAAGTAGAGAAATTACGGTACGAACGTTTTTTAATTTTGAAAATCTGTATTAAACTGGGAGTATTTCAACAAAATTGTGATTTATCCAATACCATGCACGGTAAGAATTTTTTGACATGCTATATATCATCAAAACTTGTCTATCTCCTCTGGATTTTAGAAAAAATCGATTTATATGAAAAAAAGAACCTAATTAAATCATCATTTTTTCGTTGAAATTGCTTGATAACTCACTGGTTTGAAGGTATTCCACCTTATGTTTGACTGCATTCCTATATATGGAACACATTCAAAACAAACATAATAAAGTATTTGAATATTTTGAGTTACTTAGAAACTGTGAAACTCTTCACGTTCCGTGATCACTTGACGTATCGCTGACATTGTCGCTGGCACTGCTTGTATGCTGTTTGTGACTGTAATGTAATTTAAATTAGATATCTATTTTCCATAGTTATATTTTCATTTACACAGGTAGTTAGGTAAGTATTTAATCTTTTTAACTTAAAAGATCTTCTTTTCATCAATGAATTTTTAAATTTCTGGTGATACATTATTCTGCAATATTTCAACTTTAATTTAACAAAAAAAAAAGATCGCTCTATCTGATTTCCATCAAAAGTTCTTTGATTTTTATACTTTGATTTGTCAGTTTGTCTCACTATGCGACGCCCGTGCTCGTGTACCGCACGTAAGATCACATTATTGGGTGCGATACACTTTCAAGCATTACTGTTCACTTTCCAGAAACTCAGGATAATTATGAAAATATTAAAAGGTTGAAATCTCCAGCAAATTATGATAACCTTATTCTGAAGTTATTTGTTATGTTTACCAGGAAGAATCACAGATTTTCAAACTTCAATCTTTGTGGAATCTTGCAGGCTTGTATATCAGCTAAAGATAATAAACACGATTTTTCAATTGTTGAGTGAAATCACCCTCCTAATTCACTCATAAAACGCTAACTTGAGATCAGTTAGAGATAGAAAAGAATATTGATATTTATGTAGTGCTATTAATTTATAAATTAATTTATAAATCAGTAAATATGTAAAAATATCTATTTTTTGTTGACCGCTCACAATAATGTTTAATACAAAGATGCTTACGATATAGAAATTCTAAATACAGTGCATAACATAACTATTCCGCATAGTCTCTCTGATGGTGAAGAATGTTTAAGGACTAATAACTTCCGTAGCAGATAAATTGCATTAAAAAATTTTGTAAATTATTGTTGAAAGCAAATAAATTGAATAATTATTTACTGTTGGCGTAAAAAATCTTTGAATCGTAAATATTTATTTATACACGATACTCACAATACTTTCTTGCTAATATCGAGAATGGTCAGAATAGAAGTGGATCTTCGTGTTTACTGGTAATGTATGAATATTTAAAAAAAAATGAATGAAATGAATGAATTGTATGCACATTTTGAATTATTACATTATATATTTTTTCATCTCTAATTGTGTCTATTACTTTTGGCTGATCTACAAGCCGGATTCAACAAGTGGTGTGATTTTACTCTTTCAAATGACAACAGCCAGAATATTTTAAGATCGTTTTACACAAACTTACAGGAGTTCAAAGATCGACAGTTTTGTTGATTATACTAGAGAGTTCATTTATTTTTGCGTATTATTTTTAATTAATTGAAATTGGTATGGCAAGAAAGAAATTTCTACAAACATGAGTTTGCACAAAATTCCGCAGTCTAGACACGATGACTTCCGCGCGACCTAGACCGGGAAAATTCCGAAACGAATTTGATCTCTCCGGCTGACATTTTTTCGTGTCATGGAGCATAGGAGAGATATTTAGGAGTGCTAGAGTTAGACGGGACACCCCATACATTCTGCCGGATGATTTACCACGTTATTTTGCCGGTTGTCAGCTCGTAGAAACGTCGTTCAAGGTCCACGGTTCTCGGATCGAAGTCTCGGAAATCCTCGTTCCCCCGAATCAGTGATCGTTTTTAGCTGCGAGCGTATCGGAAACCCGGAGACATGGCCGCCCGGCCAGATAATAAAAGCGACGGACGAGACGAACGGCGCGACGCGGCGCGGCGGCCGCGACTCAATCGATCAGCTTTCTTGGCTCGGAAATTGACATGTGCCACCGTACGCTTGACAGTAGTACGAACGACCGACTCGCCGACAGCGGATCACCGGTTGCACGGTTTTGATTTAAGACAGCCCCTAGTCCTGGCTAGCTTCCAGCAGTATTAACTCAATACAATGTCCGCGGACGGCGAACTTTTCGCTCCGATGGCGATCATTTCTTTCAGTTGCGTTTGCGATATTATCGTTAACCCTCCACCCCCTGATGTTTTCTCTAATCCCAAAAGAATGTTGTTCAATGTATACAATTTAAACAGTACTGGTTAAGAATGTGGACACAGTATAATGGTTAGAAATTACAGTGTTTACTGTATATATGTCCCAAATGCCTAGCCGATAAGAGTCCCAGAACTATCCGCACTACCACGAGGTATACCCCGTGCAGAGCCATGAACCGAGGCGTCTAGAGCTTCGATGTCCTTTTCTACTTTCGACTTCAATCCAAGAATAGTATCTCGTGGCCGATATATGTCGCTGCCTAGATCCGTGTTTTGGACACATGTCGAGTAAACACTGCATATTGCAACATACATAATGTCTCGTATAATCGTTTAAACATTCCTTAAAGCAGAATCACTTTTGAAGAAGTTTAGATAAAGTCATTCCGATTTGAATAATTGGTATCAGTCACAAAATTATATTAGTCATACTGTGCATGTATAATTATATTTATTTCATTCTCATGACTACGAAATGGGCTTGGTTTAAAAGCCCCTGTCTTAACCAATTTGTGCATTGATGTATGTTGAAAATACTGTGAATCATACCAAATGAAATGTTACGTTAGCTTGCTGTATTGAGAAAATGGTTCGAGGCTCGAAATCTTACGAAATTACGGATGTGCGATTTCAAATGGTATTATGGAGGATTGGAAATGGTTTATTCGCATCGTGAAATATTTAAAATAAATTTAACAAAGGTGTTTGAACGATCTTATAAATGAATCACTTTCCCAAAAAATTATTATTGCGATAATTTATCAGACACGAGCGTAGGCGTATTCGTTACAAGTAGAAACAGTAATCGATACACAGACAGTGCTAGCCAGAAAAAATCAGACCCAGAAATAGAAGTATCTCCTTAAATTGCATTCAATTGGTATGTCTGATCGCTAATTTCCGATTATTGTTTTGTATCTTTAGATCACAAAGAAAAAGAAAATACGAGAATTTGTAATAGTATACAGGAAAACGGTATGTAAGACTAATTTATAACCTGTTGTACCGAAGCTTTCTCTAAACTATTTTCGAACTATTTTTAGCATGCGAACGTGACTCGTAGTGATAAAAATATATCTCGCTTCACGAGACTATAACACGGCTACCATCTCATCTTTCGCGGCGCCAGTCTAGTAGTGTCACTGATAACTGAACTGTCAGCTTACATCCTTTGCGCTTCCGGCGCCTCTCTAGGATGCATCATGCAGCATTGACACATTTCACAAACAAACAAATATGAGAATTTCTTATATGTACACCCATTTCATAGAGTATCACCAGCTAAAAAAAAAAAAAGCTTGTTGAATAATCCAAACATTCTGTATTGAGAATATTATATCACAATAGAAATGAATTTCTGAACTTGGTATAAAATTAGTGTCATTCATATGTGCTAGACGTGGCACATAACGTGTTAATATGTTACTTATCACGTTAAGTGCCCAGCCCATTTTGCTCGCCGTTCCGTTCAAGTCCAGACTCGGCCGTCAAGTGGGTCATCGCCGACGGGCGAACCGGAGAATGAATAGAAGTGTTAGGAAGTGTGGAAAAAATCCACACCCTCATTTACGTTGTTTCAATAAATTACATTGCCTTTTTTATATTATATTCTTTTCTTTTAAGCATTCACTGAACAAAAACCGACCGGCGCACAGTGGTACCAAGGCGGCAAAAAATCCATTTTATAATAATTCGATTTTTACAAAAAAAAAATATTTTTGTATAGCCTAATAGTGAGTGCATAATGTGCCAAAAGCCGATTTAAAAAAATTTTTTACGAAGATGTACGCATGGTAAATAAATATCTTCGCTCCTGGGAATTCATCAGTTTTCTGTGCGATAATTATGTACTTACTCCGCCTATAATTGAATACTTAGGAGTCTACAAATCGTATGGGTTATTGCAAATGGCTTCAACTATTAACTAGCAAAAAATTTTTCAAAAAAAGTTGTTTAATATTAATTAATATAGAGTAACCTGAAGCCTCTTTGCGTTACGCTCATTTTTTATTTTTGGAGGACTACAAAAAATTCTTTGAAAAGCTTCGATCTGGAACTAATCGTTTTGGCAAGGTGTAATATTGATCTAACTTTGTTGAAAAAATCACGAGACCCTTTCGCCGCAATTTAAGTTTAAATATCAACTTTCGGAATTTTCAAGAATGAATCGCGCGGAAGTCTAGTTGGAATTAATTGTTTAAATTAAAAAAATTTAATAATTTCTTTATGTTAAATAAACAAATCTTTCGTTCATTAGTGAAATTTTTAAGGTATATATGCTAGATAACAAAAAACTTACATGCATACGTATAAAAAATATTTAATAACAATTTTTTTTTGTTAAATAAATAAAGATTTCATTCACTGGACCACTGTTGCAAAAATGCAACAGGCATTTTTCTGATAGTGGTTTAATGAGCGTTACAAAAATAATTTATATAACAAAAAAATTGATAATAAATATTCTTTTATACATAAAGAATTAATAAATTATATGCATTTTAAATTTTCCTTTATTATTTGGCAATATTCCTAAAAAATTCACCTAAAACATCAAATATATCGAAACTTCCGTGCGATTCATTCTTGGAAATTCTGAAAGTTAATATTTAAACTTAAATTGCGGCGAAAGGGTCAGGAAGAGTCTCAAGATTTTTTACACAATGATAGTTCAATATTATAGCTTGCCAAAACGATCAGTGGCAGATTTCCGTTTGGCCCATATTATTTAATATTTAACAACATTTTAAACAATTTTTGTTTGCCAAATAAGCGTTGTGCCTGTTGCAATGTCTCTACAAATTTTCATTTTGTTGGATAGTTTCGTTTTTATAGATCTTTTGCTGTTTTTTGGCCTTTTGGCACCACTGCGCGGCGCGGCGCGGCACTTAACGTGTTAACAGTGACTGTTTAGTAGATTTGAAATCATTACGATTCATAACTGAGAATTCGTAGAACAATGATCGAACAGCAATGACAATTTTGATGATAAACCAACAACACACCATGTGAAACTTAATTCAATTCTTTCTTCGGGGATTAATTAAAAAAAATTTTTGTATAGAACGTAATCGTCAGGAACCGTAGTAACTTTTTGACTACTGAATACTCTTGAGCGAATTACACTGTTTACTCAATATATGTCCAAAACACGTGGAGGTCATAATATTACAGGTCGTTGGATTCGTTTTGACCTCGGCTATCATATAGCGATAATAAAAGTATATTGTTCCATTTAAAAAAATTTCGATGATCTTGAAATCTCAAAAAATATAACCTTGTAGACATTGTTTTGCCTACCATAATATTTGCCCTTCTGAACCAACTAATATTTTCCTCTGAAATTTTCTTCTATCATAAAAAACAAGCGAGATATTTTAGATGGTCGAGTTAGGACACCCTCTAGAGTAAGACTGTAGTCTACGTGGACGGTGCGTTCCTAGCGATTGCTCATCGTCGGGAATGGAACATTTTATCTTTAGTGTGATTTCTGTTGATTGATTATAAAAAACGCAATACGTACCTACAGATGTATTGACCTGATTCACTGATAATTGTGATTCAAAAACAAATATTCAAAAAGTTCTGCTGATTTCTTGTTAAATAAAATTTCTGCTTCTTGTCTAATTGTTTGAATGAGTAAGGAATAGTAACTTTGTCAGTCTCCAACTGTTTTGAAGCTCATTTGTTGATTTGGTAGGGTCTCTATTAAAAAATAGTAACAGTTCGTCTACTTTCAAATCTGATTTTTCACTGTATTTTTTAACAGATAGTAAATGAAAATTTAATTTTCTAAACGATTTATACCAGTGTATCTGCAGACATAATATTGTCATTATAAGTTTCCTCGATCAATGGTCGTGGTTTTAATCAAATTGAGGTCCACCAAATTGCCGTGCCAGACATGTCCACTATCAGGTTGCATTCTGGATTACAGTTATAGAATTCTTTTTTCTGAAATCTGAAGAATAAAAAGATAAAACTTATTTAATAATAAATATTATTTATAAACTTATTTATTTCAGAATACCTAATTTGCGATCAATAAACAATAACTCTTCAAATTCGTATTCTTATGAACGCAACATCTGCCAGGACTATCTATGAGCAATCCACAGAATTTTCTGAACGACCTAATGTATGTACAGAGAGTGTAAAAAGTATTCGTACACCTCTTGTAGGCTTAAAAAACCATGTATTTCTCTATGTAATTGCTTACATGTTTATAAAACGAAACATAATTGTAATTGTTATATTTTAACTACATATTGTCATATAAATATACTTGAAAAAGTTTAACGTTAACGAGAAAAATTGAAAAGTATGAGAAGTGTCTCTAAATTGGCGCGCAAAGGTATTCGTACAGGTACTAGAATGCACTTGAAAGGCGTCCGATT
>CM052138.1:1377743-1441008 GCA_028454255.1 Halictus ligatus
TTAACTACATATTGTCATATAAATATACTTGAAAAAGTTTAACGTTAACGAGAAAAATTGAAAAGTATGAGAAGTGTCTCTAAATTGGCGCGCAAAAAGTATTCGTACAGGTACTAGAATGCACTTGAAAGGCTTCCGATTGTTTATATTATGGTTTAGCGGGACCCGACAAATAATCAGACAGAGTCTTTGATGCACAGTCTAGTGGCAACCTTCTGCAAAACTAGTGAATTTTTGGAACATTCGGTAAAATGGGTCGTAAAGGTAAGGAAACAAGTGAGACTGAAAGAAAAATTATTATAAAACTGCATATCTAATCAGTGCAAATCATTGCGAGAAATAGCAAAAACAATTAATAGTCCACATAGCACTATACAAGGAATTATAAATCGATATGGTGCACGAAAAACCAATAAAAATAAAGCGAAATCTGGTCGACCTCGAAAACTTAGTTAACACGATGAACGTTTTATAGTGCGTGAAATTAAAAAAAATCCTAAAATTAGTGCTCCTAAGATTGCTGCTGAGCTTGCAAACAACGCTGGAGTAAGTGTATGTGCCAGCACTATTCGTAATTGTTTACAAAATAATGAATATCACGGCCGAGTTTCTCGCAAGAAGTATTTCGCAAATGCCGCAAATAAAATGAAGAGACTTGATTTCGCGAAAGATAATATTAATAACCCTATCGAGTTTTGGCGAAGAGTCATATTTACTGACGAAAGTAAATTTAATGTTTTTGGCTCTGATGGCAAGTGTACGGTCTGGAGGAAGAAAAATACAGAGCTACAAAAAGAAAATCTACGTCCCACAGTAAAACACGGCGGAGGTTCGGTCATGGTTTGGGGTTGTATGAGTGCTGCTGGAGTGGGGTCATTACACTTCATCGAGGGAATCATGGACCACAAAATATACCTAAACATATTAAAAACCCATATTGTAAGTAGTGCAGAAAAAATGGGTCTAAAATACAACTTTATCTTCACTCAAGACAATGTCCACAAACATACAGCACGCAACACAACAGAGTGGTTGCTTTATAACACACCACAATATTTGAAAACACCTCCGCAATCACCAGATATTGGTGCAATGTTACACACGAAATCACATCCAATTTAGTGGATTCAATGCCACAAAGACTGGACGCAATTATACAGTCGAAAGGCTATCCAACAAAATATTAATTTAATTTATTTTCGCAAATTATAACACGTTTATTGCTAAATTCGTTACGTGTACGAATACTTTTTGTGTGCTAATTTTGAGAGACTTCAGACTGTTCTTAATATATCTTGTTAACGTTAACTTTTCGTTAGTTTATTCATGTCACATTTTGTAGTTGAAACATATAATAATCGTAATTGTGTTTTTGTTTTATAAAAGAATGTACAACTACATAAAGAAATATATGGTTTTCTAGAACTATAAGAGATGTACGAATACTTTTTACACTCACTGTATGTACGTGTAAATACTCCATAGTGGTAACATTTACTATAATAGATGCACATATACGCATCCATAGCTCACATCAATGGCTTTCGCCATATGCATAGCACTCAAACGGCTAATGGCCTCCCAATACCAAAAGTTGTGTTTTACAAATTTTGTTTGTATGGACTGTTAAGGCAAGAACCCTAGGGATGATTTTATGGTAAGGTCGATTATCTGTGAGTTTTCCAGCAGTTTCTTTCTAGCATCGAACTATTGTCATTTCGTTAGCAGATCGGCCTGCAGCTAACATGCGGCACGTAGCAACAAGGGTAATTAGTATACTTTATGACCCATGCGTTCATTTTAGCTTCCCAGATCCAAGAACCCGCATCGTAAAGTCCCAGGGCCGATGGGTCAGGTAGTCATTATTAAGAATCGATACCAATAAGCGGCCCAGTCATCACCACCCTAAGTACATAGAAAAAAGGGGAAAAGAATTAGTCGCACAGTTCAGTACAGGATCAAACTTCGCCTTGATAACCCAGAAAGTTTTAACTTTTATTATATAATCCTGTTAATTTTGACGAAAAAATGTCAAAAATCCAAGTTTTAATATTAGGAATTGACTGGTTCAAAAGTTGAACCATTTTAACACAAATTGACTAAACATACTTTTTAAATTTTCAAATTTTATTGAAATTTTCTTTACACACAATTCAAGCTATAAAACTACTTCAACTACCTAAACTACAAAACTTTTTAACTTGTAAATTATTTCTTCTAAAGTCTTGCAAAAACTCAAGTAGTGTGGTCCACTTTTTAAAAAGTTACATAATTTTAAAGGGTGTATGGAGACTTGTTCGATTGACTGTATACTACTATAGGGAGAGTTTGTGAAAGAAAATGGAAAAACGCAAATGTTTTGATAAGTGGTATGAAAGAAATTGGAAGAGGCCAAGGCTTGGTTTGATTTCTCAGATTTATCTGATATCTAACAGCGTTCAAGATCAAAGAATCGAATTTTGGGTCGGGAAGAAGTCGCTATCGAGAAGAGTGTGTGCAGCGCGGCTGGACCGTTGCATACCGATCTTACGCTCAGCTATGCATATAGGTTGCGAGAGGCGTAAGTATGCTTATCAGTACGAAACGACTCGCGACGGTGGGATCGGCCGAAAGGCTTGGCCAATACAAATGCATCGCATTACGCGTGCACTGACTTGAGCCGCGGCCGCAAGGTCGGCATTTCTGACACGCGCATGACATCACGTAGGCGTGTACGATGGAATATATCGTCCGCGCGTATAATACCCGACGCTCGTCTGAAACGCGCGCGAGTAGATCCGAGTCCGGTCCCCTCGCAAACAATTTGTCGGGTGTCTCTGCCATCTTCCTGGCTCCGCGAATGCATCGTTAAACGTAGGGGATAAAAATCGTAGATGGAAGGTTCTAGTCGTGACACCGGACTCAGGCAAATCGGGACTCTTTACCAGACCGGATAGATCGGCTGCGCTCCTTCGGCGGAGCTATGCTGATGGAGTCTCTAAAGCTTGATTGACGCTGCCAGTCCACTGGCTCCCGGGTGTACCATCTCAATTCGTTCGTATATTAACCGATGCCATTTCGATCGGGCGCAATTTGATTTGCATTGATGATCCAGACGAGAGATACGGTCCCGATCCGTTCAAATGTTACTCAATACGTCACGAGGAGGCTAAGAGCCGACTCACAATGAAGGCTTAGTCATGCCGCTGGTACGGGCTCTCTGCTCGGGTGTCGCTCGATTCAACCGGTCCATCGATCCAACGCTTGATTTACATGTACAGTCCACGGACGATAGGGTTATAGATCGGAGACGATGATGCTGCTGGCCGTCACGGCGCGGCGGGCTTAGGCTGGGTAACGATTCGATTTTATGAGGGGTGAGGTTGTCTGAGCTTATTGTGTGCTGAAAAGTTTCACTTATTAAGATCTCTTCGTGGCTTGCTGTTTGATTTTGAGCAGTAAACCTTAAAGGACAAATTTATTCATGACCCTCTTCTACACAATGGTTTATTTCTCTCTCCCTCTCTCTCTCTCCCTCTCTCTCGGGAGTGATACACCACATTTTGTTTTTGTTTACAAAAATTTTATTGAAAATAATTGAAATTAATTTTTTTTTAATCTCTTTAATAATATACATATAACGTTAAACGAGTAAAACTTTTATTTTAATATATTAATTTGTTGTATAAAAAAATTCGAAAAAGTGCATCTCTCCCTAGGGCCTGAGGTTAGATGCACTCCTGATGGGGATAGACGCTCTCTTATCGTTTATACCTTCTTCTCCTTATTTGTCTTCCTTTTTTCTCTATAACATATTACAAAAAGGAGAATACATAGTACGCGTTTCATGGAGCCATTTGAGGCATTCTAAACAAGAAATCCAATCTACTGTAGATTTGGTTGAATAATAATCTCCTAAACGTTCAATACAATAATTATTAGAATCTACTAGGCAGTCGTTTTTGTCAAAAATGAAGCATCTCCTTTTTAATTACGTAATTACAGAGCAATAAACATAAACTAATTAATCTTAATTAATTAAAGTGTAAGATATTAACAAATAGTGTGGCAAAAAACAAATCTCAGTTTACATTTATTGCCTTGTAATTAATTAAAAAAGGGATACTTCATTTTTTATGAAAACGACTGCCTGGTACACTTACATAATACTATACTATACGTAGTACTATATAGAGATACGCGCCTATACAAAAACAAGAATCAGTACAAAACATTTTGTCAAAACATGATGAAAAATCGTGAAAGAGGAACGATTGTCACTATTTAAATCGATACTGATAGTTAAAACCATACCATAAGAAGGTAATAACATTTGTACTGATAACTTAGAAAAATATTTCATCAGAAGTTTGAAGCACTAAGAAGTTTTTATACTTCTGTTACACGTAAATAATATAATACGTTGTTTCAATTGAAATAACCGTTTTTCACATTTGAAACTTTCGGTCTCTGTAATTTCTTTTCCACGATAGACGGCGTTGAAGTTATACAATATGAAAAGTACATATCTCGTACACGAATTTGTGTGTATAAATTGATTGCTATTGTACAGTGTACGTGATTTGAATTCGATTTTCGTTCACCATGGGGGAAAAAAAAGGAAATTCGTATAATTTACTTGTACGAGTTCAAAATTGAACATACTGCGTCTGAAGCAGCGAAAAACATAAGTGCTGCTTTTGATGAAGGTATAGCAAGTGATCGGACCATAAGGCGTTGGTTGGAAAAATTTCGTTCCGGAGATACAAATTTGAAAAATGAGCGTCGTGGTTATAAGCCAGCAGCTATTAAAGATTAAGGTTTAAAAGAGATAGTTGATAGTTGAAGGTTTGATTCACGTCTAACTGTTAGAAATGGAGAGAACCAACTTACACTATTCAACTGTCTCCCGACATCTGAAGGCTGTGGGAAAAGTAAAAAAGTTAGATAAATGGGTCCCACGTGAACTCACTGAAAGAAACAAGATGTGCCGTCTGGAGATCAGTTCTTCGTTACTTTCTCGACAGAATAACGAAGGCATATTAAACAGGATAATTACCTGTGACCAAAAATGGATTCTCTACGACAATCGACGACGTTCTGCACAGTGCCTAGACGAAGATAAAACTCCAAAATATATGCCGAAATATATATTATATTGGTGGTGTCTGTATTTTGGTCAGCAGAGTTGAAGTGTGAAGTTCACCACACCCTCCTTGTTCGTCTGACCTGTAACTTACTGAGTACTATTTTTTTCAAACACCTATGTAGATAGCTTTTCGAATGGAGAAACATTCAAAGAAGAATGTTGTGTAAAAACTGCATTTGTTGTGTGGTGGCTTTGGTGTCGCCTTACGCCGCTGCCAATTTTCAGAAAGTTTTCCATACTCTCTCTGTAACCCTTTTCCTTTGTTTTGTATTTTCGCTCCGTGCAGATCTGGTCAGTCCTCTAACCATTCTGTCTTATGTTTCCCAGGTTTATATTTCCCCTCCTTACTTTCGTCTCCTACTAGGTTTCTCCTACTCTTCCATCATGACCTTTTCCTGGAATTTTATCCTAGCAGTCTTTCCGAGACGTCCATAAAGAGAGAGAGTCAAAAATCCAAATTGCCTACGAGACAACAAGTCTCCTGCACACATGAATACGCAGAAATATATTTGTGTTGGGGAAACTAACTACGGAGTCATCCCATTCGGTCATTTCTATCCAGTTCCTCCACAAATGGATTTCTGAACTCAATTTGATGAAGAAATGCATTGATGGCGATGGAAATGATTTCGATTAATGGAATATGAATAAAGTTTTTAAAATAAAAGTTTATGTTAAAGATTCAGAAACGACCATTTCATTTGCAACAACCTAATAATACACGTGTCCTTTGATATGAGATTATTTACAAATGTTAAAATGATGTAAATGATAACAGACAAACAGTTGCATCACACCCTATGGTGCGTCTTTTCCGAAATTACCTATACAAAAAAAGTCTTAATTATAATAAACATATTATGGTACCACCTGTAACACTACATAACGTCGGTCGTGCAGAAAGAAATCATGAGTCGGGCATTATTGGTTTTAATATTTTATTACAACGGATAACAAACATCGGATTGTTTACAACAAGCGGTAATGACGGTGACGAACGAACCGAACAGAACAGAACAAAACGCTGCGGTAGATGTCGCGGCAGAAGATCCGCAGACCTGACCGTACCATACTAACATATATTTAATAATCGAACGTAGTTACTGTGCTTAACGCTGGTCAACGCTTCAGTTAAAACGTCGGCGACCATGTTTCCAATTGGCAAATATTCTGAAATGAAATGATGACGTATGTCCACGTGCTTCGTGCGACGACGAAATACAGGATTCTTGGCCAACCTTTGTGCGCTCTGATTATCGTTGTATAAAACAATCGCATCCTGACCTCGAACACCGAGCTCTCCAAGTAAACGTCGTAAATAAATGGCCTCCTTCGTCGCTTCGGTCATTGCCATCTACTCTGCCTCTAGCGTTGATAATACAACGGTGGGTTGCTTTCTGGATTCCCAACAAATTGGAGCACCCGAAAATACAAAAACAAATCCAGTGTATGAACGTCTATCGTTGCAGCAGCCGCCCCAATCTGCATCCACGAATCCTTCCACGTCGAGATCATTTTTCTGAAAAGTCAGCGCTTTGTCGGTAGTTCCCTTTAAATATCGAAGAATCCTCTTGGCTGCCAACCAGTGTTCTTCCAAATAATTGGCATTAAATAAAGAAACGGCTAAAGAACTAACGGCAAATGCTAAATCTGGTCGGGTTCCAATGGACAAGTATGTCAAAGATCCAACCACCTCCTTATATGGATGGCTTCACATGACTTCTGATGATGGAGAATCTGGCTTCACTAATTTAACGGAAGGGTCACAGGGC
Organism: Halictus ligatus; assembly: GCA_028454255.1. Classification (NCBI taxonomy): domain Eukaryota; kingdom Metazoa; phylum Arthropoda; class Insecta; order Hymenoptera; family Halictidae; genus Halictus; species Halictus ligatus. Next base: position 1,384,644 of record CM052138.1, read on the forward strand.
GTCAAGACGGGTTTGCAGTCCAGCATTCCAAAGCGTTTCAATAGCTCTTAAACATAACCCTTCTGTGTCATCTGTATCTTCCCCTTCTCCTGGAAAAACTCAATTCCTAAACAGTTTCTAATTTTACCCAGATCTCCCTTTTCAAACGTGGACATTAATTTTTCTTTTATTGACTTTTTCCACTTTGTATCGGAACTAGCAATTAGTATGTCATCGACATAAGTGGTAATTAACATAAGATGATCCTTTCTTACAGCGAAATATATGCATGGATCAGCTGTCGTTGGTTTCAAACCAAGTTCTTGCAGTCTATTACTCAATTTTTGATTCCATAACCTACTCGATTGTCGTAGCCCAATAAACATTTATTCAATAAGCATACCTTGGATCCTCTTCGTATTTCATTTAACATCTTTTGCGCCTTGCTGTAAAACTCTGCTGTTTCGCACTTTGATCATTCCCGAATCATTTCTTCAAGAGACACTTCAAGCAGTTCGGGTATCCGCATGAAGATGACCTCATACAGCTCACCGTGTAAAAAGGCTGTCGAGACATCCAGATGATCCACAATTAAATCATGCTCAACGGATAATGCCATAAGCATACGTATCGAACTTAATCTAGCCATTGGCGCAAATGTCTCTTCAAAATCTTCACCAAATCGTTGTGAGAATCCCTTTGCTACCAGTCTAGCTTTTCTTCTGTCGATTTCTCCGTTCGGCTTTAACTTGTTTCTAAGTATGATTCGACAATCGACAATGTTTTTGTCAGTAGGTTCATCCACAATTTTCCATGTATCGTTCTTGATTATGGCAATGAATGCTTCATTTATTGCTTTTCGTCATGCCATTTCGTCGGCTCTATTTAAAGCTAATTTTATTGACACTTCAGCTATGTTGGCTACAGGGTCTACAAACTCGTCATCCGAATTATCACTGTTTGGGCGTACCTGATTATTCGCTTGTGCGTATACCTTCCTTGGTCTTCCTATTCTACCATCTCTAATAATGCGTGGTCTACCAGTTCCACGACGAATTATAGGTCTTGGTACATCACGGTAATTTTCTTGGAGATCCTCAACTTCACTCTCATCCGTTGATTCGTGAACATCCTCACTTTGATGAAATACGAGACAATGGGGCGTCTTCCCGCCCATTTGGAAAATGGTGTATCACCATTCAAAATCCTTGATGGGCATCTGTTCCTTACATGATTCGCTGTATTTACAACTTCAGCCCAAAATGCGGGAGACAAATTTGATTGTAGCAACAAACATCTCGCCATTTCAACGAGAGTCCTGTTACGTCTTTCCGCTATTCCATTTTGTTCAGGAATGTGAACGTTGGTTAACCTTCTTCTAATTCCATTGTCAGTCAAGTATTGGTCGAAGTCCCTATTGCAAAATTTAGCCTCATTATCGGACTAAAGACACTCAATTTTTGTTTCAATTTCTTCTTCAAAAAACGTATTTCACATCATCTGGAACAATCGTCTATAAAAATTATAAAATATCGGGCTCGGCCATGAGATTTAGTCCTCATTGGTCCACAGACATCCGTGTGGACGATTTCCAATAAGTTGGAAGCTCGCTCAGATCTCTTGGGAAAAGGAGCGCGCGTCATCTTTCCTTTCGTACAAACTTCACTTGTTGGCAATTCCTTCTTTTCATTGAACTGCATACCATGTACGATTGGCTTTTTCATCATTCATTTTAAATCCTTTTGGTTTAGATGACCATACCTCATATGCCTTTTAACCAACTCGGAAACCTCAACCTTTGCATTATAAGCATTTTGATCTTGTTCTTTGACGTAATATAAATCACAAACCCGATTTGCATATATGAGACAATTACCAGTAGAGTCCAGAATTGTAGCCTTTGTGTTATCAAATATTACTTTATGTCGTTTATCAGTGATTTTGGCGAGAGATAACAAGTTGATTCGCAGATCAGGCACATATAAAGTATTCATCAAATCGATGGCTTTACATTTGATGCCATTATCGGTCGTTATTTATACAGTACCTTTCGCTTCTATTTTTGTGGTTGTACTGCTTGCCGAGGTCAATTTTTGAAATTCCGAATCTCCTAATTGTGTAAATTACCCTTGATCGTTGCACATTTGAGATGTGCATCCACTGTCCAAGCACCATTCATTTGACATTTTCTTCCTACGTTACCTGCCCTTTCTTTAGATTCCATGATTCTTTGGAAACATTTTATTGCTTTATGACCAATTCTATTACAGTGGTAACATCATTGTTGATTTCGATGTTCATCGTCTGCAGTTGGTCTATTGCATCGAAAAATTGTCTTAAATGGGAGCATACATCTTCTCCCTCTTTCATTCTATGCAACAAGATTTGTCTCAGCAATGAGACTTTGATTGATATATCGATTGCAATTTAAGCCACAATTCATTGGAAGAATTAACGGACTTTACTTCAGATAATTCCGACGGGCTGATGGACAAAATTAATTCAGATTTCGCCCTTCTATCAGCCACTTCCTATGCCTTCATGGCGTCTCGAGGTGCCCCCTCTTCTGGCTTTGGTATTTCGCCGTTAACGTAGCCCCACGTATCATTTTTAAATAATAACGCCTCTGTCTGTAATCGTCATGTTTCGCAATTGTCTTTGTTTAGCGGTTCGATGCCCACTGGATTTAACACATTCATTTTAATTATTCCTCTTTGATTTACCTCGTGGTTGAACTAACCTCAAAATTTCACTAGACCACACGCTTTTACTTATTCGCACTTTTTTACCGTGACTTTACGGAACTTTTGCGAAAATAAATTTTTACTTATGCCCAAATAAACGTTAGAGCTATCTGGGCCCATAACCTATTAGTTTTAATATTTGATTACAACGGATAACAAACATCGGATTGTTTACAACAAGCAGCAATGACGGTGACGAACAATGACGAACAGAACAGAACAAGACTATAGGACCCGCAATTGTTCCCAACGTCGCGGCAGAAGATCCAAATTAATGGCGCGGCTCGAACTTACTTACGGATTATAATCGCTAACAGGCATCGTCTGCGAAGGATTGAAGAGAATGAAATTAATGGTAATCCGAAGTAAGACAAATAAGAAAGAATTTTCTAGCATGATCCATTCTGGGGGGATAACGAGTTAATCTGTCATTCGTGTTCGCTGTCGCCTTTGAAAAACCTGCCATCTTTTTCTTAATTCAACGAATAGCTATTTTATTTCATATGATTACATCCGCGCCGTTATGATGCTTTTAAAATTTTTCAAGAGCTGACAGTCGCAAAAATATACTACTTTCAGTCGTAATAAACGTTTTTCAATAGTCTAATCGGATATTATGAGTAGGCAGTAGACCTTTGTACAGAAAGTATCCCACACGACTGGGTTCTTTTAAGAGGCACAGCACGGCTTGGTTGCGTGGGATACCCTGTATTTATAGCATATTAAAGTCGTAAAAACTGGTATGGTAGACAATTAATTACAGTTTAACTCCTGCGCCGGAATTAGAATTGAATTCCATTCAGAAAATTGTTACTTGTGCTAAATTGAATCGTAGTTGATACGAATAATTGATGGAAATATTATCCACTTTTTCATAACTCGAATGTAATATACAGAGTGTCCCAATGTCCACAAGATACAATCAGGATAGAGAAAGTATAATGCTATAAAAAGTTTATGGTAAACACAAAATAAAATGCTTTCATTTCAAGATATCGTCTCCGAAAATATATGTTTGACAATTCATCATGAACGCGTGCCATAGACATAGGCTAACGTATCTGTTCATGAAATACCGTTTATACTTCGTACGTACATATATACAATACATATACTAATGCACGAATTGACGAATTTTCAACCTCCACTTGCTCAAACAAGATTAAAAAGAATAAAACCACATTTCACACATTTTGTTGTTTGTTTTTGTTACGTTTACTCGATATATGTCCACCACACGGTTCTACCCAGGGACATGTATCGGCTAGAAGATATTATTCATTGATACCCGTATTATGTTTACACTCGTCGGCTACCAAGGCCACTTGAGCTTTGAGGCCCCTTACGGGGTATACTCTGCGGCAGTGGAGATAGTTCTGGGACTTTTATCAGCTAGATATTTGGGATATGTATCGAATATAGACTGTATCTTGCCAGGGATTACAGAAAAAGATTACAGGGATTACAGAAAAGGGATTACAGATTATTAGAAAAGTGTTTCTACAAAAGCTGTTCTTTTGTAGAAAGACTAATTGTTCATTTTTTTTCAAATGGCACCCTATATGCAATGTATATTTGCTATATGACATCGTTTCATGTAAGTGTAACACACTGTATGTATACATAAAAAAAAGACCGTAAGCCTCTTAATTTCTACATATCCAATAACCTTGAATTGATTGTATTTTAGCGTAGCTTGCACTCCGCTTTGAATCGTCCCGGCATGGCGGCGACGATACTCGGCCAATCATAGTCGGACAGTGAACCAACCACCCGCGTTCGGAAATAATATATATGCTAAAAGTATAGTAGACGCTATCGTTTGCGTAACGAGCGATAATGATCGCACGGCAGGAATTAACGTCGGCTGGTCACGTGTCCGAAAATAAACGGAGATAACGTCAGGCGACGGTGATCACGCCTTGTGAACCCGTTCCTCATTTGTTTCCATCAGTTTCATGGAACGGCCCGGTCATCGTTGCGCGAAGCGTGCGCCGCGCCGCGCCACGCCACGCCACGCCACGCCACGCCACGCCAAGCCACGCCGCCTTATTCCTGAGTCACTCAATAATACAGCTGGTATTTTTACTGACCGACCTCACACGGCAATTCCCGACTAGTGCAACCGCGTTGATGGATGTTGCACGACCAACACCGACGTCCATCGTCGCTCGCCCCGTCTTCAAGAGGAGGGGAAGTCCACTCGGCTTTTCGACTTTTTGCCCGACAACCGTCGCTCTGCTCGGCTTTGCTTGTTGGACGAAGAGGAACGCGTGATGACTAAATCCTTCGCGTTCGTTCCCTCGAGAGTTATTTCGTCGCGGTGGATAGATGCGTAGAGAGGAAACGGTCTGGATCGTTAACGATGATTTTTCCACTGTTTGATCAGTAGACTCTCGGACGTCTGGTTGCGGCGTTCATGCGGCGTGATGTTCAGATATCCTGCCATTTTAATAACAGGATTACTTGATCAGGAAAACAGTAATGTGGCATGGTACACACGCACCCCAATCCTGCAAGTCCAACTTGGACTTAACCAGATGCTACGAAACTGAAACGGAGTTAGCAAGGACTCGCATCTAAATCTTGAGAACATAGTGTTTACTCTATATATGTTCCAAATACCTAGCCGATAAAAGTCAAAGTGAGGGACCATAAAGCTCGAGAGGCCTTGATCGCCGAGGAGACCAATACTAATACAATAACAAAACTTTCTTTTTTATTATTTCCTATTTTCACTATTATCCTTTTCTACGTTCGGCGTGGTTCAAAGAACAGTATCTCCTGGCCGATATATGTACCTGGTACATATAATTACTGAAATAGGAGTTTTTCTTTTGCTTGTTGTGCTTGAATGTTCGTGCTTGAATAGCATAAAAAGAAAGTTGCTAATAAGGACACCATTTTTCATTCTTCCTTACGATACTGAGGGGTTAACTGGAATAGTGTAGTACGTCTCGCAGCCAGGAGTGGCAAAAATCATTCGAGCAGTATGGGCATCGTCAAGATCAGTGGCATACGGGAGGTTCGCATTGTACAGAGACCGCATGCCTGATGGGTTAACAGTGACTTTAAAATGCGATGACTGACGAGGCCTGTTCGTGTTCCAGCAGAGAAGAAATTATGAGGAATCCCGAGTCGGCGTCCCGCTTTGCGTATCTGGGAGGCCGAGGAGCCCAAGCACTCTGACTTCTCTATTTCCCGCTGCGTGACGTCCCTTTGAGCCTTGCCTCGACCCGTCGCGCGTCGCGCATCGCGTGAATGACCGAATCCAGCCGCGACTCGAATTTTTCTCGGCCCCGGATACACGCGATTTAATGGGACAATTGAATCAGAAACCGGGAGCTTCTTTATGACGCGTACTCTTAAATTAGAATTCCTCGTGCCAAAGCGGATTGCACGCTTCTTGATTGCAAGAATTCCGCGTAACTCCACGCAAACACCGCCCCTCCGTCTTATTAAGCGCCTCGAATACCTCCCCGTGAACTAATCAATATCGATTTTACAAGAACATTCTATCAGGGATCAAAATAAAACAGTTATGTTTTTGAAGAAATTTTGCTCGTACTGATACATATGTATAACTGAAAAATTTCGGTTAAGGAAATATGCAGTCAGCCACAAATATCTCCAGACTCCTCTTAAAATAATGTAACTTTTTTAACACTTTGAAGACCGAACTTTTAACAAAATGATGTTCCCTTGCCGCGCCGGTATATTGACTAAATGAATTCAACCGATTATCGTTTCCGATTCACAAAGTGTAAAAAGTAGACCACCAAATGAATCGAGTTTTTTTCAAGAACTTAGAATTAGATTACCAAATGACGAGTAAAAGAATGTTACGAAAATTTGTATTGATAGGTATTGCGAAAGAAATAGTGAATGTTGATTTTATAGAATTTTTATTTGAGCCAGTAATCGAAACTTAAAAAATACATTTTATAGATTTATTTGTTAGTTGTATATGTGCTGAAAATTACATCGAAACTAAGAAATCGTGAGCACGAGTTACAACTGTTTAAGTATGATGAAAATTCGTGAAAATTGCAGTTTTTCACGATTTTTGGCCATCAACAAACTTCCTTCTTTTCAAATAAACCGACTTCGATGAGATTTTCAGAATATATACAGTTGACACATATTTACAAAATGTGTTTCTTAAATTTTCATTACGGATGCAGTAAAAATGCTGTAAAATGAATATTTATAATTTTTTTTGCAATTCCTGCCAATTACAATTTAAGAAGAAAAATGTTTTACAAGCTATTTAAGAAACTAATTCTTCCAAGTTCTTTAAAAAAAACTCAAGTTATTTGATGAACTTTTTAAAAAGTTACAACACTTCAAAGGGTGTATGGAGACTTTTCTGACTGACTGTATGTTCCTGTGGAACGTTACGTTATTCTATCGTTGTATCAAAACCACTATTTTTATTTCAAGAGAGGATTCATTAGTTTGTTATAAATAAACTACCAATTTTATGCATTTATGGTAGAAATGAGTAGGTACAATTTAAATTAGTAGACTGAGGATAAGAACTGAGGTCATTAATGTATTGGTCGCAGATTATTAAAATTGTTAAAGGAAGATAGTTATTTGGATATATAGGACGATTAAGAGCACTAGAAATAGACTAAACGTATAATGGTCATTACATGCCAAATCGATTACTTTTTGATGTCACTACAGGTAATTTTGTTCTAATTGAAATACGTTGTAGTCCATGTGAGTGTCCATGTCAATTTTCAAGTGTCCATCTTTTTGAAGGGCTTTTCGGTGGAAAAACTTCAAGGAATCTCAACATATTTTTTTCAAAGTTTGAAAAGCCTTGACCTCTCATCGAAAAAAAAATCCAAAAAAGAATTCATCACGAAGTTCATCATAAAGTTAATTATCGAGGTTGATAAAATTATTTTACTATTGCCCAATCTTTTCTGAACAAAACACAAAAAATTAGCTCAATCGGACAAATAATTCCTGAGATAAGAATTCGTAAATGGAGCTCATTTTCACCAAAATGGGTAAAAATTGCAAACTTCAAGAGCCTGCAATTTTTAAATCATTTCTAAACCGCCAAAATGATGACTTAAACCCCACTAACTTTGCATGGACTACAACATATTTCATTTATAACAATATCGCCAATGGTGACGTCAAAAACTGATCGATTTGGCATGGAATGACCCACAAGAGATTATTTTCAAAAATAGGATATAATTTTGGCTGTTTCTAAATAAATAACAGGTTTCTGAAGACACGACCACGAATTACCTTGTATACCTATTAATACTTTATCTACCAAAAGCATAGAAACAGTAAAAGAATTTAAAAATAATAATACCAAAGAAAATCAGATTATACTACAGAAAGTGATATTGACAATGAGGGAGCTTATTAAAAAGTCCTTAGCTGTGTATCGTAGCTTCGAAAGCAGTATTGAACAATAGCCGTTAAATAATAGGTTAATAAATATGAGCGCTATTAATTTCTTCCGAGTAGAAATGAAATATTCTCCCCCCCCCCCCCCCTCTCCAATACTATATTATTTTAGTAGTATAATAGAGCAAAAGTTTCGTTTCCGAGGGCACCGCAAATCTTCAATGATCACAGAGAAAATTTTAGTTTGTGTTCTTTTCGAACATTTTTTTGCCGCAATTTGGAAACACCTGTTTTTTCTGTTTTGCAAGAAGCCTATAATTTACTTCCAGGGAATAGTCCCGAGTTAGTTAGGCTACGGTTCATCGGAGGTTCACGGTGAATTTGAGGCATCACGGGAGGGTGATGTCCGAGTCACCAAAGAAGGTGGCGGCGGGTTCGCAAGAAATTACGAAGAATCCCAATCGCACCGTTCGAATTGTACATCTGGCCGCCTTCAGCAAATTCGTTTTGCTCCTCTTAGGGCTATTTATTCCTTCCGTTGCTCGATCAACTTTTTCTTCGTAGTATCTCTCTCTCTCTCTCTCTCTCTCTCTCTCTCTATATATATATATATATATATATATATATATATATATATATGTCCCAAATGCCTAGCCGATAAGAGTCCCAGAACTATCCGCACTGCCGCGATGTATAGCCCATGAGGCTCAAAAAGCTCGAGAGACCTCGGTCGCCTAGAGCTTCGCTGTCCTTTTCTACGTTCGGCGTGGATCAAGGATCTCCTGGCCGATATATGTCCCTGTTTAGACACGTGTTTTAGACATACATCGAGTCAACACTGTATTTATTTAAAGAAATTTTACCAAATAAAGTTCCAAGAATTGAATCTTTAAAATCTCAAAAATTATACCTATATTAAATAATTTGGAACCTGCAATTTTGACTGGTCCCGTAATTCTAGTGTTAATTGCGACAGGAAAATATTTCCTGGAATTTTATAGGATTAAATTAAATTAGCTAGCATTTTCTTTGTAAGTTAGTATTGTAGTTCGAATTCAATATTCTTTTCCTCCTTACGTTTCTCTGAAATAGCGCAGGAATATCTACATACATATGTATATGTCTTTCACGGATTTCCATAAAAAGTATGCCATAAAATTAATTTTTGTTCTGATTTTTGAAGCAATTATATCATACCAATTTGATAACTTGTAAATAAGATGGCAACGGTCAAACGCATTTTCTGCGGGCAATAAATGATCAACGTGTTGATGATTCAAATGTATCGAGGTTAAGCTTCAACGTGAACAGAATTTGATGGTCATATTCTGGGAAATAATTCATACAGGCATTCCAGGATCGCAACTGAAGTTGCGGATGCAATGAAAGGGTCAACAGGTCCACGGGAACGGTTATTAACAGTTGACGTACTTATTATTCGAACGGACAAAATGGCGTGCTAACGACTTAATACTACCGGAAGAATTACTGTCCGCCAACGTACAAATCGTCCGAAACAGTACGTTAACGGATGGCAACGTAATAAATTGCCGGAGAATTGCATTTGACTCTAAGAATCTTAGAATAATGCTGCGTCGTTGTTCCAGCATGAAATACTAAAACACGAAGAAATAGAAAATTCGAGTCTTGTAATGCTTCGTTATCCACATAATCACTTTATTGTTTCCTCTTCACTCGATGTTTGTGACAAATTTTGTTTTATCCTTCCGTGTACTCTCCCACACATGTTTTTATTCGTGTCTGCATATTCTTTCTTTTGCAACATTTGTTCATAGTTCTTTTACTTTTTCTCTTGCATCCTTCACCTGTATCTCTAGCATTTTTAGAAGAGCTACTATTAACAAAATTCGAATTTTAAAGCGATTTTCATTTACAACCACAAATATGATATAGTCGCATCGAAAGCCGAATAAAAATTATTTAAAAACCAAATACCTTCTACGCTTTAGTCAATGATTAATATTACAATTACATATAATTTTCAAAACAGTCAATGGAATGGCATAACTAGATTTATGTGCACGGTGCGAATGAACACATTCGCAGACTGTAAATAATAAGAGTTCGAGCGAAGCTATACAATATTCTTTGCAAAAGATTCAGTGAATGAAAATAATGTAAAATTACATGAAAAATGTATCAAAATTCGCGGGCCAAGGCAATCTAACGATTACTATGCAAAGAGCCGAGCTGAACGAAGTTGTAGAACTCGTCGTACGATACATAATGCACGCGGGCCCTTCTTGAAATGTGCTGAGGCGTGTCCGCGAGCCCGTTCAGTCGCGATAAATTCGTGCAAAAAGAAAAATAAAATGAAGAAGAACAGAGCCTGACCGCTGCATTCCCCAAAGCTTATCACTGGTTATCATCATCTTGGCTCGTTCGCGCGGAAATAGTTTTACGATGTAGCACGCGGCATTCTACCCCTTTCTCTTCCATCGTTTCACCTCCATAAGGCTCGAAAGTATCAAGGCTTTCAAAGTAATTTTCACACTACCAGACTACCCTATCATAATGTATCATGAGATGCAAACCTTTTTTTTTTCAAGTATTATAGTACAGTATCTACTCGATAAATGCCCTAAATAGGCCCCAAATGCACTAAATATCTAGTCTATAATTGTCTCAGAATAACCCCTACTATTGCGAGGTATACTCCCTGAGTCAGTCGCCGAACCCCATAAAAAATAATAAGAAATAAAGAAATCTTATTATTGGTTGGAAGTGTTTTTGCACGGATATACCTTATCCTTAGTATATTTACGCTTCTCAGCGATCAAGGCCCTCGAGCTTCGCTGTCCTTTCTACATTCGGCAGTGGATCAAAGAATAGTATCTTCCATCCGATAATTGTCCCTGATCAGACCCGTGTTTTGGACAATTGTCGAGGAGACACTCTACTTTTATAATAAAGCAAATGCACTATAGAAACACCTGAAATGATTCCTCTTCTATTTAAATTTCTATAATAATTGCAGAATCATTTCTATACTTGACATTACGTTGGGCTCCGTTTTCATACCTCTTAATTTAGGAATAACTTTATACCTAATTTTCTCTTCCCGATCTTGAGGGGCTTTGACTTTTTTCCAATTTGCTGTAACAAATACCTCCAGTCTGTTAGTTTTATATCTATTCCGTTTTAACCAGTAAAATATATTACATTCTAGCACAAATATAAACTGTAATCTTTTTAAACATAAGCTAGGGTTTATCTAACCGCTCTATAAAGTATATCTAATTACAAAGAAATTAACAATAAATGTACCGAACAATAAAAGTGACTAGTGACTGTCATCAACTTGAATGTATTCAAACGCTCCTCGGTTTTGTATTATGATATGTGCTCTACTAAGGATTTATTCAATATGCATCACGTGGCCTAATCTTGCATTTTGTGCAATTTTGCACCCTAACTTTGTAATTTTTGTAATTTTTTGCAATTGCGATTATTGCAATTTTCGACTCCAATTTTTTGATTTCTCATTAATTTCCTATTGGATATGGATATATATACAATGAAAGCACACTCTTTTATAGTATACGAAATACAGATTATATTTCAATAGATTTTCTAATAGCGCGTCGTCAAACACGTCTTTACGGTTTCAGAGAAACGTCGCGAATGAAACAAGAAAACCCATGCCGGGGACAACATACAATGTATATTAACTGCAGATACAATGTATATCAAAAGCCGATTCAAATGATCCCTCCTTCTAAAGAAATAGCAGATTAATTTTGTTCTATTTATTAAATAATTTCCAACATTTCCTTACCTAAATTTCCGATTTTAGTCATTTTCGACCCTAACTTTTTGAAGGATATTGCGCCCCTATAATAAATAGTGGCAAGAATACTGTCTGTTGCAAAAAAAAAAAACAAAAAAAAAACAGGAACTGTGTGCCTGCAATAATTCTAGTAGATTGAAAGTAATACATCGATGCTTTTAATCATGCTGCTCTTTCAAATTCTAGCTACTCGATCTTGTCATAAGTGCATCGAATCCACAGTCTATTTATGATCGATACAAAAACCGTCAAAGTAATTCCAGATCGGAAAATCACGGCGCCCAGAGACCGAAAGAAGGAGACAGAGAGACAAGAATGTTTATCCATCGGTCCCACGAAACGTGTCGCCGGGTGCGTGCATTATATGAAAGGTGTGTATATACATAGCACGCACGCACAAATGGTGGGGGCAGTGCAGTGGCCCGTGCCGCCTGAAATACACGGACAACCGATTCTCTGGCACTCGACTCCATTCTGAGTGTGCCACCACACCGAACATTTCTTCCCCTTGGCCGCTCTTGTCTCTTCTCATGGTTCCTCCACCCTCCCCCGGTTTCGGCAGTTTGCTCTTCAAACGTGAATCTTCTTCGTTCTTGGACCCCTGCCCCACACCTCCCACCCCCTGCTAGATCGTCGAGAGCTCTTTACACGAGTGCTCTGTGGTTACTCGACAAATGTCACTACAGAGGGATGAGTCTAAAGGTTCCTTTACGTACTTGATCAGTATCCTAATCCACCACACCTGGCAGATCAAACAAATCAAGTGTCTATCATCGTAATCATTCATATAAAGCAAAAGTAATGATAAACCTCAAAAATTGAAAAAAAATATGGTACCAAGCCTTTCTTTCTTTCTTTCATCACTTCAAAAACTTGAAAACGATACATTGATACTCTTAAATTCGTTCAATCTTTTTACTATTTTGTTGAATTGCATCCACCCATTTTTTCCATAAATGCATATAATTCGATGTCTACTCAACATATAATAAATAAATAAATATTAATATAAATATTTTGTAGATCAGTATGAAAAACATTTGTTTATACATAATGTACAAAATGCGGAAATGGGATACTGATTTAACTCCTTGTACTACGAATCATTTTATGGTTGCAATGATTAGAACTTCTTTGCAGTTCCTAATTTCCCAGAAAAAGAAGGAAATATTCTATTGATTTATATATTAATAACAAAGATAAAATAGTATGTTATGTAATATTCAGAGCAGTTCGAAATCTTAGATTTACTCGATGTTATAGTGCAGGGGTTTAAGAAACACGTTCAGAATATTTTGTGACCATGTCCATCGTCATCTTCATCGTTAGAAATATTAAAAAGTGTTTTAATGCTTTGTTATACTATATGAATTTCTGTAGAATTTTCACTTAAAGGTGGACAGTTTATTATTCTATATTTGGTAAGACGCAACGAATCCAGCATTTTATTAATATTTTTCCAACATATCAGTAACTGAATGAAAACTTCGAATAATGGTGTCCGTTACATGCAACGTAGATCCTAATTGAAGATTTTCAATCAAATCTTACAACGATTTATCCAATATGCATACGATACACGCTCAAATAATTCGTTCAACAGTCATATTCATGATTTCGATCGAATATTTTGTGCCAGAAGTAGTAGCAGTAGCGGCTATCATCGTATGTACGGTAATTAAGAACCGAAAGTTAAAGAACTTAAAATGTAAAAAAAAATAATTCGAACTTTTTCTCCCGTTGACCAACAGAAAGGAGAAAAGGCGTTTCCGCGAATGAAATTTTGTTTCCAATTTTCGCGGGAGGTATACGCTCGCAGAACATCGGTCCCGCGAAATCAGAAAAACTCGGGAGGGGGGGGGGGGGGTAGTAAGCGCGGTGTTGATGGTTGCATGCTTAAAAAATATATTTTATACGATACAGGCTGCAAGAGTTTACGTTCTCTAAAAATATCGCGGCGCGGCGCGGCCCGGGGCTTCAGCCGCATAACCGAGAGAGCCGAGGCATCGAAAGAACGCGTTTGTCAGGTTTTTAAAAGGGCCCGCCGCTCCCCATTATTAACAAACCAATGTTTTCGCACCTTGCTGCCAATAAACTTGCCTACCCCCGGACTTTATAACGTCCGCTCCTGCCAGCTCGTGACGCGTAGGTACACACATCGCTCGGCTATCCCCGGTTCTGGCGGCTCTTCTCTTGCTGTCGTTTCCCTCCCTTTGTATCTTTTTCCGGCACCGGTCTCTCCTCTCTTTCTCTCTTTCTTCCTTTTGAATTCCGGTTCCCGTGCGCAAGCGCGCGGGCTCGTCTACACGAAAAGAAACAAGTAATTTCGCGGTGAAAATCTCTGTCCGCCGAGTACGTCACGTGTTCGAAACGAAACATGGGGCTCGCCGGCTCGATCTAACGGGTGAACCGGAAACTGTACGATTTAACACCTTTTAACCTAGCAACCCAGTATATGTATGATGTGTCGTTTAATGCAAGAATGGTGTAAGTCAAACCATGTTAAACCATTGGACAGTGGGGAATTAAGCGAAAGCTCTATATGGCGGGCTGAGAATCATAGTAGTGTAAGTCCAATACGAGGTATTTCTTGTTCAAAACTGTATACAGTGTTTTCTCGATATATGTCCAAAACACGGGTCTAGCCAGGGACATATATCGACCTGGAGATACTATTCTTTGATCTATGTCGAACGTAGAAAAGGACAGCGAGGCTATAGGGGCCTCAGTCCACGGCTAGTGTTCCTGATTTCTCAACATTTTTTATTTGTCGAGAAATGAGAAATAAGACTATATTTCTCGATAATTCTCGATAATTCTCGAGATATATATTGGGAAACTTTTACCATACTTTTATAAAGTGAAACATTACGCTTTTGTTTTGATATGACTTCTTAAGAAGCATACTGTGTCTAATGTAGAATCAGACAATCTAATTCTTTTTTTTTTGTAACAAAATCTGTAGAAAAATTTCTTTCATTTTGTGTGGATGATGGCTTTATCGTATACAGAACATGCAAAAGTTGCTGAAGATTGGATGTCCTTTTTTTAGTGGACTCAAAAATTTGGAATTCCTTTGTTAAAGTCCGGAATTTATTTTCTTCTGCCGCTAAACTGTTGACACTAAATTCTTGAAGACTATCTGCAATTTCTAATCCTAACTGTTTTTCCAGTGATAGTTCCCCATTCTGTGAATCTGAAAGTTTTCACTATTATCATAAGAATCATTGTCATATTTTCCAAAAAGTCTGCTTAGAATTTGTTTTTCCATTTTATACATATCTGCCTTAGATGTTAAATAAACAAAAATGTATCTTCTGAATCTTTTTACAGAGATTCTGGATTATGAAGATATTTTATAAGGGATACAACATCTTGTCTCTTCTTTTAGATATTTTTCATTAATAACAACAAGAAACTCATTACTCAATTCAGTATTCAGTCTTCCTAAAGTTTTAAATAAGAATTTAAGAATTTATATGTTACAAAATAAATGAGATTCATAAGAATTTTCCTAGATTTAAATTTCTCGAGAAATATTGAGATTTAAAAAATAATCGATTATAAAATTTCTCGAGAAATTCTCGAGAAGGAACACTATCCACAGTTCTGGAACTTTCATTGGCTAGGCATTTGGGACCTATATAGAATAAACACCGTACTATGTACTTGCAAAGTCGCCGTGTGTTCAATAAATTGCAACCACTTGCAAGAGAATCATGACTACATAGAGTATTCAAATTTGATTTTGTCGATGTCTATTATGTAAATAAACGACTTATCTTGTACATTATCCAGACATATCCATACGCGCACCTTCATATTTCCTTTACTCAGCGATATAAATGATCTTAAACATTTTCTACTATTCGACTATTCCAAATTAATAAATAGACGGCTGATTTTTATGCAAAATAAATTTTTTGTATACCAATTACGATCTATAGAAGTAACAATTTATTTTCCACCTTAATAATTTTTATGTGTCAAAAATAGTATATTGACACTGCTAAATTCATTTAATCCTTTTACTATTGTAAATTACACTTACTCGTTTTTATCATGAATGATAAAATTCGCAGTCCATTAATAAGTATATACATTTACAGCATATACAGTCGGGGACAATATTAAGTAGACACTCTTAAAAATTGCATAACTTTTTTAAGATTGATCTAAATGACTTGAATTTTTTTTAGGTGTTAGAACAACTAGTTTGCTAGACAATGAGTAAACAAAAATTTCTTTACATTGCAATTGGTTACAATGATACAAAATTGAAAAAATGATGATTTTTCAACTTTTTTATCTGATTGTGAGCCTATAATGATAATTTAAAAAATGCATTTTGTAGATTTCGGTAACATAATTCATACTGAAAATTTTATGGAAATCGGTCAACGTTGCAATGAGCTACAAACGTTTCAAGATGAAAACTTAAGGGTGTTAGTCGCAGATTTTCGACCTTGCCTGGGAATTTGGCCCTTATGTGATCATTTTGAAACATGTGAAATTTTTGAAATTTTCAGTATGCCTGTAAGTTACCTTAATCTACAAAATACATTTCTTAAGTTATCGTTGTAATCACAGATAAAAAAGCTTAAAAATCATTATTTTTTAATTTTTTTTTGTCATTCCAACCAATTGTAATGTAAAGAAATTTTTGTTTACTCATTGTCTAGCAAACTAGTGGTCTAACACCTAAAAAAAATTCAAGTTATTTGGACCAATTTCAAAAAAGTTGTGCGATTTTTAAGAGTGTTCACTTAATATCGTCCTCGACTTTATATATATACAAAAAATAAATAAATAAAAAAAAATTACTATACACTATTACTATACTATTACTATTACTTTACTTATTTCTTTTTTATAAATAAATTTTCTTCTATCATAAAAACCAAGCGAGACATTTTAGATGGTTGAGTTAGGTGAGACACCCTGTGTCTATAATATATATCCTGGCCAATATATGTCTCTGGCTACACTCGTCTTTTGGACATACAGCAAGGAGCAAAACTGATTACACACTATTTGAAACAGCATAACTTTTTAAAAATTAGATCAAATGACTTGAATGTTTTTGAGAAGTTAGAAGGATTAGTTTATTGATGAGGTGTGAACAATTTTTGAAAAAAATTTGAATTGGTCGGAATCGCAAAAGAAATAGTAAAAGTTGGTTTTTCAGCTTTTTTTATCTAAGCCTGTATTGAAAATTTAAAAAATATGTTCTATTGACTCGAATAAATTATAGTCATGCTGAAAATTTCATGGATATTGGTTACTTCGTTTACGAGTTATAAACGATTAAAAGTGGGAAAATTGCCATTTTTCACGATTTTCGACTAAAAATCGCATTTCTAATCGTTTATAACTCGTAAACGAAGTAACCAATATCCATGAAATTTTCAGCATGACTATAATTTATTATTAAATTTATTACTATTTATTATTAAATTTTCAATACAGGCTCAGATAAAAAAGCTGAAAAACAAACTTTTGCTACTTCTTTTGCGATTCCGATCAATTCAAATTTTTTACACCTCGTCTAATAAACTAATCCTTCTAACTTCTTCTAAAAAAGTTATGTTGTTTCAAATAGTGTATAATCAGGTTTGCTTCTTATTGTATATCGGATACAAACACTGTAATAGATCATCACTGCCGAACAATTTAAAAAACTACAAGTGTCTCTAATAATGCTCGCATTATGATAATTTCGTATAAAAAGTTCTTGTCCACGGTAGAAAAATCCCGCGAGATCCTAACGGTCCGTTTACAATTGAGCCTGGCCACTCTGTAGATGAAAGAGGATAAAATTTCGCGGGAAGGTGAACGTTCAACTCGTGATTTGTATCGATTCATTCAACCGTCGGCGCCGTTGTATAGATACAGCGGCCCTACAAACGAGATCGGTAATTGCGCGCGTAACGTGCAATTATGCAACATGCGGCCCGATCGGTAAGGAATCGAGTATTTACAAGACCGATAATGATGGACATTAATTTTTTTGCCGGATTCGGCAATGGACCGGGTAAATGCCATTAATAATAGTTGTCGACGGGAAAAAGTAATAATTTTAGGTTGCCTGGCCCGTGAGGGAGGAGAGGGTTGTGGTAATACGGCGTTTCTCTGTTGCGACTGTGTTCGTCGATGGGGAAAGTAATAAACTGATTACACCGATGGTATCGTGGATCGTGATCGGCGGCGCGGCGGTTCTGCAGTCAGGTACGGCTGCACGATTGTGCAGTAAGCAAATATCGTGTTAACCATTATCTACTTACGGATAACATTCATCAGTTGGCGGACTAACACCATTCATTCATAAGAAAAGTGATAGAACTCAAAGATTTTTAAAATTATTTTTATTGGTTCATTAGCTTTCAAGTCACTCTAACTTTTCATAGTTTTGTATGTATCCGTATTGGTATATTACCATTGACCATTGTTACGCACACAGTATAACCTTATATAGGATACATTTCCTATTAAAAAACCAATGTTACCCAAATTTTATTTCTATGGAAAATCCATGTTTAAATT
The DNA here is from genome assembly GCA_028454255.1 of Halictus ligatus. Taxonomy (NCBI): domain Eukaryota; kingdom Metazoa; phylum Arthropoda; class Insecta; order Hymenoptera; family Halictidae; genus Halictus; species Halictus ligatus. Next base: position 1,403,103 of record CM052138.1, read on the forward strand.
AATTAATGCAATACTGTAATCTCGAGAGACTGTAAAAGTGGTGCAAACCAAACGATAAACAATTTTAATGAAACTTACATGTAATGTAACGTTTGAAAATATTATTATACATGTGTATTTCTTTTTTAATGCATAGAAATCTATCAAAAAAGTCCTATGAAGACAGAAATAAACAGAGTGTTTCCAACCTGGTGATGGTGGTACGGCCGAGAAGGAAATGAATCCGAACGTAAAAATAAGTCACAAACATTGAATACAATTTCGAAGTTTTATTAAGAACGTGTATTACTGCATAACAATCTGCTAATATGTATGTCTGACGTGACCGGCCGATTCTACTTCCTATGGACATTTACTAATACGCGGGTAAAACTGTGTGAAAATAGTTCATCAATGCGCAAAACAACAGTTAAACAATACGCGATATACGTATACAACAAGTACAGTGTTTACTTTATATATGTCTCAAATGCCTAACCGATAAAAGTTCCAGAATTGACTCACTATCGCTGGGTATATCCCGTGAGAGGCCATGGACCGAAGCCTCTAGAGCTTTGCTGTTCTTTTCTACGTTCAGCATGGATCAAAGAATAGTATCTCCTGTCCAATACATGACCCTGGCTAAGCCCGTGTTTTGGAAATATATCGAGTAAAAACACTGTTATCATTAGACTGCGAATTGCATGCATTTAAGAGAAATTTAGAATAGTGAAATTATGGAAGAAAGCGGGACAATTTTATTTAGCTCCGGTTTCTTACAATTGATGCAAGCAATTTTAATTTTGCATAAAGATCTGCAGTCTAGTAATTACCGATAATGTGACATAAAAAGGGAACCACGTGTAAAAAAATTGCATGAATCGAGATATTATTTGCTGCGTGAAAAACAGCTTGCGTTAATCGAATGAAGGGTGCATATCGAACAATGCAAAAGATTGAATTATTCGAACTCGAAAGATTCTGTACGCGCTCTCGTATTCGGATGTCGGGTTGTGGATGCAACATAGTACAACACGTTTACGCATGCAGTTATATGTATCCAGTGTTCACCGACCGATTTCTCGTAGTGAATGTGTGTTGCGATGGGTGGTCGCGGTGAATGGGCACGACCACCGTCATCCACGTGATACGTACTGCATCCGAGAATCCTTCATTTCGCGGTTCGTTAGGTAAACCACCGTTGAAAACGCGACTCGCGTTCCATGGACCCACAGCCGGATCTCTATGTTTCTGTTACAGCTTCTTCGAAAACAAGGTTTATTCAATCATACATGCATAGAGTGCTCTTTTTATGCGTTTAGAATCGGAACTGTTTTTCAGCATTGCAACACGTTGGCTGTTCGACGATATCCACAAAAAATACCACACAATCGATAAAGTAAACGTTCAAAATAGATTCCTTTACTCACCGAACCTCAACTTAATTCTCTGAAAAAAATTTGTTATAAGTTTATTATATATTAGTTATATATTAGTTATAATTTTCGCTACATTTTCTTTAGATGACCAAACATAGCTGGAAATATGGCTTTCTCTTGAGCCCATTTTCATATTTTTTTTCCAATTTTCTTCAGCGACGTTCCAAACTGGGCGTCTCATCCAATATCTCATCACCCTTCAAGAAACATTTAATTTTCAGTTTTCTTCTTTTATTCTTTTACGAAACAAAACAGTTGGGCTTGAGTTTTTCCAAATTTTTCGGCGAGGTACGCCCATAATTTTATATTGTATAGTTCGAATAATAGAAAAATATGCATGCAAACCCTCTAAGCAATTATCTGATTCCTTTACAAAATCACAGAAAACGACCTTAACGTTTCGAACAATTAAGGTTCTATCAAATCGTAAATTAAGCAAGTAAATATCGTACGAATTGTGTCGTGTTTGGTCTCATTTTAATAGAAAAAATGTCAGAAATACGTTGGGGACAGCATCACAAAAAGATAATAAACCTAGTCACCGATATGTTTAATCTCGTGTCATGTTGCGTTTCTTGATGATCAAACTTGGGTATAAATTTTTCTGAAGATAGAATGCGATTGGAAAAAGAGGAAGAGAGAAGGGAGGGGACAGCACGGTTAGCAATGGTTCGCGGTGATCTGGACCGTACGGCAAATACGGTCATAATTACGCTTGTAAGGAAGTGTAACAGCGAACCTGCCCCTTTTCTCTCGGCGAGGTTTGGCCATTTTCGGACGAGGCGGTCGTACGATCCGTTTGCTCGCCCGAGTGCACGAACTCTCGAACGCACGCATGCACGCGTGCACTGAAATGCACACGATTCACGGTGTGCGCCAGCATCTCTCCTGTCTATGTGTACGTGTGCACGGTGAGTCTCGGCTGACTTATCGCATCGTCCGATCTCTAGCGGGTTTCTGGCGCCAGTGGTCGCGCGAATTTCAATTATTCCCCCGGTCGATGTTTAATGCAACACCCATTGGATTTTACTGCGGTCTAGTATCGAGAACTTTCTAGTGACACGATTCGCTACTGCCTCCCTTAAAGATTCCTCCGGAGATGGGGGAAACACTCGACACACACAGCACTGCTTGAAATTCAACATTTCGTTCCAACGACGACAAGGTACCCAGTTGGTATACGACTTTTTTTCTCTTGTGCAACCGAGTAGCACGGGCAAATGCCGTTTTCTACTGTATCACTTTCAACGACGCTTTATGTTATCGGGAACTGTCGCTGGAATTTCACCACGTTTATCATTCTTTGGAAAAGGGACGCTTACTCTTCGGTTCTTGATATTTCTTCCTGAACCTTCTCGGTTATCCCCTTCATTGATATAGGGTGTCCCGAAAATGTTGTATTTCCTTGGAAGGGATGACTCTTGACGCCATTTGAAGTAACATTTTTCTTTGCGAAAATGTTCTCCGCGGTTCTATTAAGGAACTATTCACGAAAAGCACAGACCAATCAGGCTACTGCCAATGGAATCCAGCTCTGCCAATGCTTAACGAAGCGGCGGAGAACATTTTCGCGAAGTCGATGGTTACTTCAAATGACACCTCAGAAATCACCTCTTACAAGAAAGTACAACATTTTTGGGACACCCTTGTATACGTATTTCGTATTCAAAGGGTTAATAAATTTAAGCAGTTGAAAATCACACATATCATGTCCTCTAACTTTTCTCATCTTTCTACCGTTTTGAGTTTCTGATAAGTGCCTAAAATCGGTACTAGATCGTGGATTTTATGCGTTTATTACAAAAACGAGCAAATACAAAACTGAAAAAGCATTTTAAGAATTTGAAGATTCGGTGTATTAATTTTAATTCATTAAAGATATTAACGGAAGAAATAAACGTGTATGTAGTAGTTGCAATTCATGCAGATAGTTTTTATATTGCACAAAAATCCGCAGTCTAATTACAACAATGTGGACGTTTCCCAGAAAAATTGTACAATCCAAATTTTAAACAGAAGCTACCAGAAAATTCCCTAACCGTTTCGATCCCTTAAAAGTGATTCGCGTCCAGTCGTTTTAACATGTCCATCGTGCAGTGCTCGGCAATAGTGGAAGTATCCAGGAATTAGAAGAGACATGGCAGAAATTGTGAAACCATAGAACGCGTTCGCGTTCACATGCCTAATCAGACAAATATCAAAGCAGTCCAGGACCGTCGCGTTGTGTCAGCGCAGCGTCTCGCGCATCATGGCCGGCGTCAGAGAAGGTGACTCCGTAGGTAGACGGACGCTAAAAAGCGTAAACAAAGAAAGAAAATAGCCGCGTATCGAGGAAGGGTGCGGACGAGGGAGCGAAGAAGACGAAGAGGCTGAGGTTATAACGCAGGGGAATCCTCTTCAGATCCACTCGTACGCTGTCGTCGAGGCGGCAACTGGCGCTGCAATGCCGAGTGCTATATATAGGTGTCCCTGAGTGTGCAAAAATCACCCTACAAAAATCTGGATCAAGGGGCCATTCACCAACTACGCCGGGCATCACGGTTCTGTCTTGTGTCTAGTACCCCGCGCCGCGCTCGACGGACGTCGCCTTCCGTCGCCATCGTCGTCGTCGTTGTTGTCGTTGTCGTCGTTGTCGTTGTTGTCGTCGTTGTCGTTGTTGTCGTCGTTGTCGTTGTTGTCGTCGTTGTCGTCGTTGTCGTTGTTGTCGTTGTTGTCGTTGTTGTCGTTGCTGTCGTTGAGACATCGTCATCGTTCGCCCCTGGTGCAGCCTCTCGTCTGCTCGCTTCAACTCATGCGACGCGACCTCCATATATAGTCAAGCCAGACCCAAATGGAGAATGTTGTCGATAGCTGTCATTCCTTCTCCTCCTCTCCCCCCACCCCCGCCACCCCGTCGCGACTTCGGCCACTTGTTTAAACGGTCGAAAGTTGCGCTAATACGATTGGTGACTTCGAAAATATTTGCGGTGACACCGTCTGCGCCGGAAAAATCCCTTCGAGACTGTTATTCTTCGATATTGAAATTGTTATGATGCATGGTAATAGCCCAGGTATTAGCGGTGTATTCAAATAAAAATAAGTTAGCGTATCGTCTGTACGAGTATCGAAGCTCGGAGATTGTGTGTAGAGAGATTGACAAGTGCTTTATTAGAAGCGATAACAATCAGATAGATCCCATAGATAGATTACAGTGTTGTTTTTCAAACTTCCAAGAGGCTAATCAAATTTGTTTCATTTGCGGAGTTTGTTGTCTTCAGTTAAAGGGTGATTTTTTTGTGTTTTCATTTAGAATTTGTATTGCATATATTAGGGACAGAGACTGTGAACGTGTTAAGAATCAATTCATTTTCTTCTTTCCCTACAAATAGCTCTATAAGGTTTTCCTACTGACCACAATCCAACAGCAATATTAACTCTTAACACGTTATGTGCCACGTCAACATGCACCGAAGTACCAAAAAGTTTAATCAATTGTGTAATTGAATCCGTAACTGCTAGAAGGAAAAATTTATTATAGTCATTGTTATTTTAACTTTCTTGCACTTTGTAAATTCTAACGAAATATTGGTCTGCTCTATCTATTACCGTACAAATTAACGTTGAACCCTAGCCAAAAAATTGTCTCCACTGGCCCAAAACAATATAATATAATCTGATAGCACATTATTAAAATATCAGTAATGTTTAAACAATGATTAAAATCTGAAGGTTATCTAAACTAATTTTTTTTTAACACATTCACGACGGGATGTACCACCGGTGGTACAAATACAACGACCAAAATACGGGTCCGTCGTGAACGTGTTAAACATATATTAGGCTTAACAAAAATTTAGATAATTAGACAAATTATATTTTATTTTCAATAAACAAATAATCATAGTTTGGAATAACACACGTGATATCGTCAGTGTAAAATATTTCAACAGTTTAAAATCATAAATTGCATTATACGCTCGATACGAATGTAGCCGTATAGCCGGAAAAGGTCAAAAGTGTAAAATTTTAACCCCATATCTTGATCGGTAGGGTAATTATGGAGTAAAATCGAAACATCAGTTTTTGGCCTATTTTTCTTCGTTAATGATGTTTAGAAATTCTATGAAAAATCTGAAACATGTCAAGCACCCGATTACATATTCTGCAACTCGTTTTAGATTTTTAAATTGAAAATCCTGCTTGTAAAAAATCAAAAACCTCAAAAAGAAAATCGAAAAAATGCAGAATTTCACATGGAAGTTCTAGAGATACCACATCTATATTTTTACATTAATTATAACAATATATCAGTAATTGCAACAGTATATCGATATCTGTTTACTGTACTCTGCTTTTCCATTGCATGAAAAATGCCTCGATTTAGTCTTACTTTGTACGGAGCCAGGACAATCCACGTCCATCGACCGTCTCCGAACCAACTAACAGCTGGATACGGCCCTGATTGGGGGTAATATATGTACAGTTGTCCTCCACTTGATCCGCGCTCCAAGTCGAGGGACGGTTCTTCAGCGTCTGCGGAGCGACAGTTAACGTATCTCTTCGCGCGTTCCTCGCGAAATCCGCGCCATTTGTCATAACCCTCAATGCGACGCATTAGCATTCCCGTTCTTGCGACAAGACCTCGAGGACCTGTTCGACCGACGCGACGATCGACTAGCAGCGCTTCTTGTTCTCCCGATGATTAGGGGTGCGTCGACGACCCGGTCGTCAAGCCGCTTCAGCTTCTTTCGACATAACTCAGCTGCCGTTCGATAGCCGAGGTTTCCTGCCGATTTTTCAACGATGAATTAACTCATCCCTTCGAGTTCCCTTTTAACCCCTCGTGAAATCATAAATACATCATTCTACGTAAAACATATTTTTCGCCATCTTTGTCGAAGTGAGCACAGTGTAGAAAAATTTTGAAAAAACACCTTTTAATATACCAAGCTTTGATAACATTGTACTTCATGGATTCAAAACTCGAAATCATCATTTTAATTCGTACATATAATTTTTTAATATTCTCTGAAGAATGGTTATACATACGGAACAAAACATTTTATTACTACAATATACATATATATATTAAAAAATTATATGTATTATATATATTATATGTAATATATATATATTATTATATATTTATATATTATATATATTATATATTTATAATTATATATATAGAAAGAATAGATAGTTCTGGGACTTTTATCGGCTAGGCATTTGGGACATATATAGAGTAATCACTGTACATTTCTGACTTGGTGGCTTCTATTAGAACAATCCTTTCCCATTTTCCAGGACAATTAATTTTCCCAGATTTTCCTTCAAAACTTTCCTTTTTACTCACTCTACCACCGCAAGTCAAATGACCTATCTGCAACATTCTATGTGACAGTTACTATCCTTTTTATAAAGATGAGGACTGATGGTTTTCAGTGTTAAATATAAAGGATTTTAATTTTAGGATTTGCAGTTATCCTATTGCAAGAATTGTGATCTTTTATTGATAGTTGCAATAAGATTGTTGTTGATTATTGATGGACTATGCACTTATATGTGAAATAAGAATTGTCTTTTTCCCCTTAATAATTTCACACATTATCTACCAGTGACTACTCCATAATTTTTGAAAGTATATCACGTACATGATTAAGAATTTTTTAATGGATCCTGCAACAGGATTAGCAATTTAAATCCTGAGCCAACAGATCCCACTGTATATTTATAACGCGTTCGCAGTCGTTTATTTGAATTTTTCAAAAGAGAATATTGCATATTAATTTATCGCATATTTATAATACGTTCTAAAAAGATTAGACGGAGGAATGTCTTCGTCAGGTATAAGATTAAAGAAATCGTTTTCAAACTTACGAAATTCTGCTCATTCGAAGACAGTTTGATGACAATAAAATAGTCTAACATCATAAATCTTGCTCAATTTTCCGGTTGTTGTGTCAGGATGACCGTTTAAATAACGGCTACCATCCTATTGAAATCATAATGCAATGGTTATTGGCACATCTAATATTTCTTCTATTCTTTCACAAAATCCTGTTTCCGAGAATGGCGGGCCAGGGTGAAGCTGATTTACATCGACGTTAGCGTGCGCGTTATTACGAACTTCACGCGTTCAGAGGAAGGTCTCGGAAACCGGGCGCCATTGTTACGCCGGGCCCTGTGTAACTGTATCGTTGGGCAACGAATAAATTTATTCCGGGCTCGGGTGAAAACACCGGCTCCAAATCGGCACCGGCGCGGCCCACGAACAAAGCGGCATTGTTACACCCGCGGCAGTAAAATATCGCGCGTCTGTCAACCTGCGACACGGTTGTTCTTCCTCCAGATGCATTTCATGAGATATGGAAATGCGTCCGGCGAACCGCGTTCGCTCTGCTTCAAACACGATTTTGTTGTCTTTAGTCCTCCACAGTTCCACAAATTCCCTAACGAATTTAAACAAATTTATGTAACTGGAAAACAGCAAATATCCTCTAAATACAAATTAACCCTTGCACGTCAATACCTAAAAATTTCTACGACGTTTAATCTTTATGTGCCTTATGAACACGTATATATACATGAACAAAATCCGTTGTCTAGTAATCATAGACTTCGCGGTTTTAGACATTTCTATGCTTCACATTTGAAAAATAAATTGGAACTAGGTATCTGGGTACTCAGGTATTGATATAAGGGCAAACATTAGTTAATGATGAATTCACAGTTTAAGAGAAAGTTGAGTTTACTGTGATGTGTGAAATAAGAATTGTTAATAGCGATGCATACCTTCTTTAGTTACGAACAAGACAAACCAGAACAAGATATACATATACAGTCTCTACTCGATAAATATTCCAGATATCTAGCCTATAATTGTCCGAGAACTATCCCCTCTGTACCCCGCAAATTATACCCCGTGAGAGGCCTCTAGAACTACGCTGATCTTTTCTACGTTCGGTAGTGGATCAAATAATAGTATCTTCTAGCCGATAATTGTCCCTGGCCACACACATGCTTTGGTCAATCAAGTACACGCTGCACATACGTTTGTAATACTGGGACTAAAATTAAAAATTAGACGATCGAAAATATTGTTATATCAGTATATGATTTCATGGTGTTATAGAAGGTTTAACAGGATTTAGTTGCGACCATCAAAATTGATGAATATATGAAAAATTAGGTATTAAAATGTTCGAGATACTTTATTCTACTACTGAAGTAACGCAACCATTTTTGCAACAAAGATAATTGACCCCATGTATTACCATTATTAAAATAATATTTGTTTGGCGCATAGATGCTATAACTGTCTGTTGGTTATTTATCTAAGACTGAAAATTCACTTATTTATTATATGTTTCTGTATTAGTGAAACACCTCTTTGCAGTAAAAGTAATACAAACTTTTTAAAGTCGTGACAATAGAAGCCACAGACATTTCTCCGGAATATTTTCAAGGAAAAGAATTAAACAGATTAATAGTACAATTTACAATCTTGCTAAGGAGTACTTCAAGATTGAATAGTATTTTGTGTAAATCCATGTACAGGGTGTTTTTGAAATCATGGTCAAACGGTCGAATATTGATTCTACAACGCGAAGCAAGCTGGAAAAAGATATAACATTAATTTGTTTGACACATCGTCTTCGACAAAATTGAGTTTGAAAGTCCGTCGGATTCGCGCGCTCTAGTATTTGGTGTAAGTAGAATCGGTAGATCATGATCAGACGCGTCAGCCGAGTCCAATGTATTGTAATTGCACGCATGTTGGCTGAATCTTCAAACTTGATTTTTTAAGAAACGAGACGTTAAACAAATAAAATGGTATTCCTTCTTTTCGACTTGTTTTTACATGTAGAATCCCCACTCGGTTGCTTGTATCATGATTTCGAAAATACCCTATATTGGTTCAATGTAAAGTTCCACGAAAGGATATCGAACAATTGTTCTTCGACGCTGACGCCATAACAGATGTTGCTGGTGGATAAAGTCGAAAACCCAAACAATTTAATTTTGTCTGAATACAGTATTTACTCTATATATGTCCCAAGTATCTAGCCGATAAATGTTCCAAAACTCTCCCCACTGCCGTGGGGTATAAACCGTGTGAGACCAAGAGCTTTGCTGTCCTTTTCTACGTTCGGCAGTCTATGAAAAATATTATAAATAAAAGATGAAGGCGATAGCATAATCCCCAGAGAAATGTATAAGGAACAATATAAGCATTGGTTGAACATAATTAGACAATTAGTTATCTAGTTATCTTGCACGCCACATCAAAACATATAGTTCAGAGAAAAACGCATTTAAAGTGTTGTACGTACTGACACCGCTACTCCGAAGCATCGTTTCCCTACAAACGTCATAAAGATCGTCACATTTTGGGAAAGCATTTTTATACATTGAAAAGATATCGATTTTTTATAATAATCGATCTTTTGGTTCACTTACGCGAAAATCCCTCCTTAAAAGAGTTTATGCGATTTGTTATTTCTGGCCCCGACCAAGATCCTGAGAGTTCCTCCGGAATCGTCTCGGCACTACTTACATCAGAAAGGATGTTCCTCTTAAATGGACACCGTGTAGGCGCCACGCCTTCGCAACTTCTGCTTTTCTTCGGGGCGCGTGCCCCGGCTAAATAGGTAACCACAGGCCCTGACGACACTGTCCACGCTAAATCGTGTCGATCGACGAGCTCATTTCGAGCCCACAATTCCAAGTACATGAAAGTACCTATGTACATCCTATTAGGTCGTCGCACGTGAAATGTCCGATTTTAGACCGTAAATGTTACGAACCGGTTTGATCAAGAAATACCATTTTAAGGTACGAAGCTGATGTTTAACCTTTTGATCTATTTTACAGTTACAGTGATTAAATCTTGTTTGTCATCCGTAATTTCCTAGAGGAAGAAGAAAAAAATTTGTAGTTATTATGTGCATAGATACTCTCCATTGGCTGTACATTGAGATAATAGAACTTTATTTAGGTTTAAAACAAATTAATAACGTACATATTTAAAAGACGCTATTCGAAGTCTTTATCACGAATCTGATTCGTTGTCGCAGTGCTAGAGGTTAAGGTTCTATCTTCAATTTTGATTTACATACTTAATTTTACTTTGTCAATTGATGTTATTGTTGTGTGTATTCTTTATACCAGTAGAATAATAAACATATTGACAACAGCATTATGCGATGTTCGATCAAAATGTGATAGTAAATGAACGATCGTCGGTGCGTTGATTCGTCGATGGTAGACAAAACTAAAAAAAAAAAGAGTAGAGATGACAGGCTTGTAAACGAGAAAGGTGAACGACCAAAAAATGCAATTTCTACCGTAATGCAATCAAGTAATGCAATCGAGTATATCCCGTGTCAAGAAGCTCGAGAGACCTCGGTCGCCTCTAGAGCTTCGCTGTCATTTTCGACGTTCGGCGTGGATCAAAGTATCTCCTGGCCGATATATGTCCTTGGCTAGACCCGTGTTTTGGACACATATCGAATAAACACTATATGTCGATTCCAATGGTGCTTTCCTTGGCGAACAAAATGTATGTAGGAAAAGTGGATTTTTTTAAAGAAGTTAACACAATTGGTTGCTACATAAAGTGAAAAAAATTGTTACAAAAATTGCAATTGGTCGGAATTGCAGATAAAATACTAAAAGTTATATTTTGCAACTTTTTTATGTGGCTTTACATTGAAAATTTAGAAAGTACGATTTGTAGATCTGTATGAATTATACATATTCTGAGAATTTCATCGAAATTGGTCAACGTTGCAATGAGCTACAGATGTTTCAAAATGATCACGTAAGGGCGAAATTCCCTGACAAGGCCAAAATTCTGCTACCGATTTAGATGAAATATTCAGAATATGTATAATTGATACAAATGTACTAAACGTACTTTTTAAATTTTTAATATAAGCCTGCATAACAAAGTTGCAAAATACAACTTTTACTACTTTTTTTGTAATTTAGACCAATTGCAATTTTAATCAAACATTTTTTTTTGTGTTATGTAGCTATCCAATTGTTCTAACTTCTCAAAAAAATTGAAGTAGCATAGCCCAATATTGACAAAGTTATGCGACTTGTCACTGTACATTTAGTGAAAAAGATCTCTCCAGTAAATACATGCTGTTTTACAACTTTTTTATCTGTACTCTTGAATGAAAATTGAAACAATACGTTTAGTAGATTTATATATGAGTTTATGTGCACTGTAAGGATGCATCTACATTGTGGCACATAATGATTTTTAACTCTTCGAGTAGTGTTCTGACTGGTGCACAGTGTCCTTATTTGGTGGTCCTTCAAAATAAGTAATTTTATGAGCACACATTGTAAAGTGCAAGAAGTTAAAAATCAAAAATTGAGAATTTCTTAAAATAAATTCTAGACAATAGCTCCAGGTTGCAAGAGGACCCTTAAGGTCCTTAAGAGAAGGTTATATGAAAGGTATTATCACTAAAAAAAGCAATTCTTTATTTCTAATACAGTAATAATGTCAAAGATATTTATGATCTTCAAGGCAGGAGAGTATTCATTCTTAAAAATGTAACCAGAATTAAAGAAAAAAGCCGATAATAATAATTTGAATACTTTACATACAAATATTTTATAGTCATTTAGAATTTTAAACCATCAAGTCAAAGCTTGTCTATTATTAGTGAAAGTTCAAATTGTACTTATAGATCCGTTGCAAACTGTCAACAAATGTGCTCGATGGTCTTTCCCAGCTCTCGGAAAACATTGTGAAACATTAACGGGCCGACTTGAAATTAACGGCAATTAACTGGTTTCGATGGGTGTCCGGATTAACGAGGGGAAAAACGAGGTCCTCCGTTGAGAAGCGTGCACCGCCTACGCCCCCACAGGATATTAACTCTGCCCACCTCATCACGAGAAACCTTCGTCCGGACTTTATGAAACTTTGCACGTCACTGTATACAGAACACATTGAAATTTTTGCGAGAGGTCGTACCGTTGAAAATGGACGAAACGAAGGAACTTTGGCCGAATGAAGTTCTGATGTAATTTTTGCGGAAATCGTCAAACGCGAACAATATGCGAGTGGATTGCATACATTCATCTACTTTGGGAGACGAAATGCAAGGAACGTAATGACATAAGAATTCTAATAACTTACTTTGATCAGTACTTTCTACCGTTTCCTAACACTTTGGCAGTTGCTCGTTCCATTGTAAAATTTATTACATATTGCTAACATTTCCTGAAATTCCTGGCATGCGGAATCTGTAGAAATGACCATGCCGGTTCCTTAGAAATTCACACAATCTCCCTTATTTTACCTGCAAAATGCAATACCTAGCTTATTTTATTTAATTTAATTTCAAAAACTTCGGTAACTTATTACTTCTTTCCGAATGCATAAACGACAGTGAAGTTTGCTTAAAAACATAGCGCGACGTAATATAGGATTCCCCAAAGCGTAAACAAACCGTTATATCAAGAAATGTTAAATAATTATTGACTTAAATCGCATAGAACCGCCGCAGTACATATACAGGGTGAGGCACTAACTATTGCCACCTGCAATAACTCCGAAAGTATGATAGTAGCAGAAAAGTTTTCCAAACGAAAGATGCATGGGACAACAGGAGCTGTAATATGGCATTAATCTTTTTTCCTGGGTGTTGCCGCTTCGGAGATGTGAAGGTCACCTTTGTTTTTTTTTTTTTAAATAGAATGCTATGTTTCGGTAGCTGTTTTCTGGTAGCGGCTACGCTACCAAACGAATGCAACGAGGTGCAACATTAAGGTCTTTGAAGTTCAGCAAAGGTCATTTATGACAAAAATGCGAAATAAAGTTGCATTTACAGAAGGTGCTCAAATTGATTGCTATTCGTATCGATTCAATGATGCAATCTTTTTATCACGGATTGAGTAGAATTTCTTATCACTTCGGCACTTATCGAATCACATGCTGTAACAATTTATTGTGAGAATGTTGAGGACATCTTTCAGCGTATTTACTAAACCTGGCAAAGACAAATAAACACTTTTGAACGATATCGCAGGACACAAATATAAGAATGGTAAGATTAGTAGCCGTCACGAGAGATAAAAATCTGATAAATTTGTGTCTCAAATGACCTTCACTGACCTTCAAAGACCTTAATGTTGCACCTCGTTGGATTCGTCTCAATAGCCACTATCAGAAAACAGGTACCAAAACATAGCGTTCTATTTAAAAAAAAAAGAAAGGTGACCTTTACATCTCTGAAGCGGCAACACCTAGGAAAAAAGATTGACGCCATATATTGCAGTCTCTGTTGTCCCATGCATCTTTTGTTTCGAAAACTTTTTTACCAGTATCATAATTTCGGAGTTATTATAGGTGGCAATAGTTAGTGCCTCACATATTAATGAACACATATTAATCCAATAACAAAATTTCCTCATTTTTCATTATCTCCTATTTTTACTATTGTCCTTTTCTCCGTTCTGTGTGGATCAAAGAATCTGCATCTCAAGAATCTGCATCTCCTGGCCTATATATGTCCCTGACTAGACCCGTGTTTTGGACATACATCAAGTAAACACTATGTACAGTCAGTGCTTGAATCTTGAAACATGGGGCGTCCTGTATTTGCTTACAAAATCACTTCGATTGAGCAATAAGTTTGGGTGGAGAAACTTCGATGGGTATTCGATTTCAAGAAAACAATTTTTCCTCGAACCTGAAATCTGAAAAATGGTGTATCGGTCACTGGTCGGTCTCCGAACACCTGTGAATAGTAATGGGACTGATACCGTATCGATATTATCGATACCATTCTACAATTTTCGATCTGGTATCGATGTTTAGTATGCTTCGTATTGATTGTCGATACCGATTTATCTTGAAGCAATACCAATCCAATATCGTACCGAATTCAAAACGAAAGTATCGATACTTGTTTGAGGTCTACTAGATAATTAGAACAAGTTCTTAAGACAAACAAAATTCGCAGCGGAGGCGACTGTCCAGGGCCGTACTAATAAGCTACTCTACAATTTGTATGCTCGAGCAAGAACAATGACTTTATATTTACAATAATATATTGCAGCGACGCATCACGCTCATAAATTGATAATAGTCTATAACAATTCATTAAATATATTATTATAGTATATTACACCATATTAATATTATCATAATTAGTAGAAAGTAACGTTTCCGTGAATTGTATCCGATTCTTTTCTACAAGCACCAAGCACGGATTGATATTTTCGCAGTGAATACTAGGTACCGTACTAGGTACCATACTAGGTATCAAATAGGTATCAAGCGGGTATTGATAATTTCGGTATGCGATACATTCATGTATTGATGTTTAGATAGATATCAAATAATAATAATATCCGTAGAAAACGCTTATCTATTCTTTTTATTAGTTTGGTGCAGCACTGGATTGGTATCGAATGCAGAAGAATCTATATCGATAATTGATACCAAGTGCCTGAAATTTCGATAATATATGGATCCTTCCACCTGAGTACTTTGTTGTCGGATTGTATCGAGTATCACCGATAGTATTGGTATCACTCCCGTCGCTACCTGTGGATCGTATCGCGTTGAGCTTGTTAAATCTCTTGATGGACTATTAGCGTGAAAATTGGGCAACCCCGTGGAATCTCGTGGAAACGGTAGAACGTTATTCGCGATATTCGACCTGTTCGGCTCGTCCGTATGTTAATGCGTCGATCGTAGACACGCGTAGGCATACTTCGGGACGCGGGTACCACGTAGGTGTCCACCCACGCGAAACCTGTAGCCGAAAGAGCAGGTACGTAACGTCGGTCGCGTCGCGAGCTTGTATTGTAGATAGCCAGGAACATGCGGCGAGACACGTAGGTACTTATGCCGATGTCGAAGAAGTCGCGGGCGCACTGATGTCGCCTACGTGTCTGCCCACTTGCTGCCCGCGACGAGCAGCCTATGAGAAAGTGGCCGACACACGGCGTTGCGGTGGCGGTGGCGTGGCCGTGGCGCATGGCATGACGGTGGTGGTGGAGTGCCGTGGCGCTGCAGGCACCGGAAGATGAAGATAGCGGCCCCATCTTCGGCGAGACGCCGTCTTCACGACCAAAAAGAAAAAGACGAACAACCATTGCGTAAGGAGACGACGTTGTCGCACCTGGTTCGTTCATCTCTTCGTATTTTCTTCGCCCCCTTTTCTAGCTTTTTTCGGGTTTATTTTCGTTACTTGTAGTTCCGTTTCTTGCGCTTTTTTTTGTTTTTTTTTTTCTTTGTCGCGCCGATCCCGTTGGTAGTCGCGAGGACGTGCGACGTCGCCTTTATTTTGGTCCGAGCTCGCACTACTCGCCCACGGAAACACCTTCGGACGCCGCTGCGGCTAGTGCGGAGATCTTAAGTTTCCGAGCAAGTACGAACTGAATGATACATGGGCCTCGCTTCATTCGATTTCCTTCGGGAAGCCTATCTAGTAGATGTTAGTTAAGTTGCTTGTAGATTTACCAACTGGTTAAAAAATTCTCTAATTGCATAGCCCTACATTTACAATTTTTTATGTCTCTTATGTTCGTAGTAAACTTGAAGGCCTGAACGAACTTCAATTACATAACTGCATTAATTATTTAATTTTATTAAATATTAAGGCATTGTATACATGCATATTAATAATCTATATATACTATTATATATAATGTCTCAAATGTACATATAGTCGTACATAGATGCTCCCGACATGAATCCGATTTGTATATGCATCGCCTGTCACCACAATTGATGATTAAAAAAAATTCTGTATATTTACCAAAATCATTCCAATATAATGGATATGATAAAACAATGCTTGAGAAGTATGCGTGAAAGGGTGCCTACTGTACTAAAAACGAAGAGAGGAAACACAAAGTATTAATATGTATCTACGCAATATACACAGACTCACGAAAGTATTCAAACGCCCTTTAAAACAGTAGAACTTCTTTTAAATTGGATCAAACGACATGAATGTTTTGAGCAATTAGAAGAATTGGTTTTCCAAATGATGTGCAAAAATGATTTTGAAAAATTGCAATTGGTAAGAATTACATGAAGAAATAAAAATGGCACATTTTGTTAACTTTTTTATTTCAGTCTGTAATGAAAATTTAAAATATGCGTTTTGTAACCTATGTTAGTTATACACATGCCGAAAATTTCATCGAAATCGAGTAATGTATAATATACACTAGCTAAAGGTAGTTGAAAGTGGTGAAAATCCTAGTTTTGCATGACTTTTGGTCAGTTTCTGCTTAAAATTCACAGAATTTAACATCTTTCGATGCGTGCCATAATCTTTTTTGCACGTCATATACGTAAACTAATTCGTTTAATTTCTGAAAAATATTATTTATTAGTTATTTGCTATTTATCAGTTTAATTGCTAAAAGTTTATACTGTTTTAAAGGGCGCTTGAATACTTTCGTAGGCCAGTGTACATGTACATACTTTAGTAGTTGATACAATTTCTTCTCGTATTACGTTCTGGTCTTTAATTCTACGATTACCGCAACAAATTTCGAAAATTATAAGTTACCCTATTTTTTGGCCAAGGACTGCAGTAAGCTAGTAAAGCTAGTAGATCCAATAGAGTTAGCAAGCTAGTCCCCTTGTCACAGTACAGGTCCTCGGAAACTTACGATTTCTGTCCTATACGCGAGCCTCGATCCTTTCTTCGACATCCACTGATTTCGTTGGTTTTTACCTTCTTGTGGTTGCTAGTGTTCAGACTTCTTCCAGGTGTGAGCCTCGTTCATTTCAAATTGTTTTTCTGACGATTCGAAAGCGTTGACTGCTGCGAGCTAGATTAAAGGTATAATTGCAGGGTTTTAGGAAAATGAGAGAACAGGGTAACATTGATACTCGAACCTCCGTGACCACGAGATTCGTAGCTAACTCTGGCTTTTCATAATATCCACACTTGTTGTTTGATATGGGGGTCCTCGTCCCACATAATATGCGAGAATGAAGGACGGATGAGAGATAATGCATTGTAAATGTTGCGTTAAGTCCGCGAGTGTAATTGCCGCGGATTGCAGTGTTTACTCTATATACATATGTCTCAAATGCCTAGCCGATAAAAGCCTCAGAACTGAGGCTTTGAAAAGCCCAGAGGCTTCTAGAGCTTCGCTGTCTTTTATACGTTCTACCAGGATCAAAGAAAGATTCTGATTTGGATCAAAGAATAGTATCTCCTAACCGATATATGTCCCTGGCTGGACCCGTGTTTTGGATATTGTATATCGAGTATTCGAATATGATTGATTTGGCAAAGATTGCTGATTTTGTATAACAAATAACTATTAAATTGTAGTAAAGTTGCTGATCGTGAATATGTATTTAATTGAGTGTTCGTCTGTTCTCGGACAGTGTACAGAAATGTTGTAGATGTGTGCTCGGGCAATATTTTGTCGTCACTGGTCTTGTCGTCTCTCTCTCCTCGTCTGTCAGTGTTCTTGTCGCCATTCTTGTCGAAAAATGTTTACGTTTATATGATTTCTGCGACCAAGGAAAGCACCAATTACAGTTGCTGTTTTGGTGATGTCGAAATGTCGCTAGTAGAGGAGGGAGGTCGTCGGTCATAGGATGCGTTAGAGGAGGAGAGGCTTCGGGTGTTTTATTGTTTCACTATGTCTAACATTTGGTTTGGCAGAACGATTTTCATTTTAGCTGCTTTGGGCGAAAGGTTTTGAAATGGCTGTTATTATAATTTAGATGTCTTATTTTACTTTCGAATAAATTCTATTTTATTTCAACGTCAATCAATGCGCAATTCCCGTGCATTCTGTTCATATATGGTGGAAAATGTGGGGATTAATTAACGTACTGTTCCTTGGCGTTAAAAAGGAATACAAACTGGAGATGAAAATCTTGTAAACGAAGAACGTGAATGACCAGAAAAATTCAACTTTTACCGTAATGCAATCAAGAAACTTGAAATTTATCGACAGAATACGCTGATTACAATGGTTCATTTCGAAAAAAAGGTTTTGTTTGTTTAATGTTACTATTAAAAATCGAAAATTTCAGATGCAACAACCTAATACTTCAGACTTCCGTAACTTAGCATCATCACCATGCAGCAAAACCAGACGTCATCTTGTGTCATCAAGAGCAGAAAAACATCTGAACTAAAACAAATGAACAGCTATATACAATTCGAATTACCGGCACGGTTCCGCGGGTTGTGTGCCCTCGCTCGCTGAAATAAATAACATTCTCTTTGCGCGAGAGAAACGAAAAAACCCTTGAAGTAGCGAGAAGTAGCGCGCGCTAGCCCGGGTGAGTGAACGACAAACGCACACGGAGAGATGCGCCGCGCAGCTTTCCTTGCTTTTTCCATCTTTCTTTCGTCTCGTTTCGATTTTTATGAATCTTCGGGCTTCTTCCTTCCTGTCGCGCCGCGCTCCCTTGTCCGCCCCCGTCTCTTCTGCATCGGCCATCCCCCTTTTTCTACGTCCCCAACGCAACGCCCGCGATGTCTGCTCGCGCTTCGCCACCGTCTCGAGTTTCTCATCATCTTTATCATCGTGTACGATCTCCCGTGTTTCGTGACCTCACCGATGCACCGAGTGCGAACCTCCCCCACCGCTCCCTTCCTTGAGCGGTTACTTTATCCGTCCGATTTCTAACGTTGCATCATTCAAGATAACGGCATCGTCGCCGAATGGATATACGGTAAAGTGAATTCTTGATATAAGTTCTTTACGCGGTTCTCGCGAGGGACATTTAGACGAAATCAGTGGTTTTCGCCGAAAGTTGCATTTGAATTACACAGTGCATACTGGAATTGTAAATGACCCTACTCGTTGAATGTCCTTCGCATGGGACATATAGACGGATAGGAACAAGAAGGCTGAGAAAATGTCTTTCTCTGATACAATATTGCACGTAGAAAAAGACAGAGAAGCTTGGGAGCCGTCGCCGCCGAGAAGTGTAACATAACACGGTCGGGTATATCGGCGTGAGACCAGAAGAGCATTAATCCAATAACAAAACTTCCTCATTTTTCATTATTTTTTATGAGACTTTCACCAACATATTCGTGTCATTTTTCTGATTAAAATGAAACCAAATGTGATTCAAATAACATTTTTCTGACTTCTACTTGTAGAATACGTTCCCATCGTTTTGCCGAAAAAGCCCGAGACACCATATGTATGCATTATATTCTCTATTATATTCTCCATATGTATCGTGATACATTTGAATATTTCGTAAAATTAATTATGTAGAGTGTTTATTCGATATACGTCTAAAACACTGGTCTAGCCAGGGACATATATGGGATAGGAGATACTATTCTTTGATCCGAATGCCGAACGTAGAAAAGGACAACGAAGGACCCTCATGGGGTATACCTCGCGGCAGTGGGGATAGTTCTGGGACTTTGGGATATATGTAGAGTAAACACTGTATAAATGCTGCTTGCAATGCAAATACTGTGGACTGGTCCAATTATTCATCTATTAATTTAATATATTCTTTGCTATTTGCATGACATTGTAAAAAATGTATTTCAGTTTCATTATGGCATCGTATACTGACTCATACCATAATACTATCGCCTCCCATTTGTCGACAGCTTAAATATGCTTCTTCTTCTCTAAAATCGTGAAAATAAAAATTTCTTCTGTCAGGGCCGCCAGAATTTAATTTTTTTCGTCACAGAAAATTACATTTCTTTACTCTATTTCGCTCAATAGCTCCGTGTAACTTTGAAGGCACATACTGATGTATTAGTATTTTTTAATCCAATTTAGATTCTAGCTATAGTGTGACTAAAGTATCTTTAGACTTACATTGTTGTGTCTCCTCTATGGTAAACATTAATTAATGAACATCTTTATAATCAATTTTATACCCCATACATTTTAATAACATTTATCTAAGACTTCAATATTGTATCGAATTGTTACGTCAAATACTACACATTGTGGTATGATAATTCACAGTTGATAAAAGAGCGAAACATTAAAAAACTAAGTACAATTTTCGTCTAAAAAATTTTTTTATACAACAGATAGTTTATGAGTTTGGTGATAGAATTCGGTGACTGAGGTGCATGTCCATTTTGCCATATGAAAATACTATAAAAATAAATTTGAAAAATTATATCCCTGTTTCGCATTCCGATATAAAATTCAAATAGAGCTTCGTCCATCTTCTATTTCTGAAAACACCGTGTACTGGTTGGATTTGACCATCTCCGACGATAGCGCGCGCAAAATGTCCATTAGGAAATCGAGATCTCGCAAGCGCTCTTCGAATTTATGTAACCTGGTCGCAGACGAAATTAATAACTCGGCTGGCGTTACACCTCGCGGTTTATCGTTCTCGAAATCTGTGTGAACCCCCACGTCCGTCGTCGACGAAGAAGAAACACGAGGGACGAAAAACGAGGAGAAATTATCGCGCACTCCTTGCCAACTTCTTGCAACTTTCTGAACGTTTTGCCGCGTATATTCGTGTCTCTGTGTGTGCGTATGTATATACATATATACATATTTATCCAGTTTATTGAACACTGATATAAATAACACCGAAACGTGTTTCCTGTCGGGAATCCAGGTCGCGTCGTTTTTTCCCCGCGGAAGAAAAATTTCATGTCTGTCTTCCCCGGTCGAACTTTGCGTCGAATAAAACACGACGGAGGAGGAGAAATTATCGTCGTGTCGTTGCCAAGATTTCTTCTGCAACTTTCTTGACGTTCGGACGTTCGGGCACGCGCGCACAGTGTCCCAGGATCGAGCAGGTGAAAACAACCCGCCGCGTTTTTGCTCGATCGTTGCATTCGAAGCAACTCACTTGATTTTTAATTTGCATTCGCTTGAAAAATGTTTTCGGTAATTACATCAGCTATCTCATAGTTGACTATCCAAAGCAATCTGGAAACAAAAATTAGTACATTTATTCCAAATAAGGTACTACAACACGTACACAACTGTTTACGAAACCGTTCATAAAACTATCGAGGTGTTGAAATAAATTCGTAATCTTAGAATCTTCAGTTCTGGGAAATATAAAAATATATACTGACCTTTGGCTACTACGATAATTGAATTATTTGTTTGCAGTATTAACAGTTAAACACATGGACCTTTTAATGTGCATGCGGTGGACAAAGTATTTCTCCTTTATGGTCTTTTTTTTTATAATTTCCATTCGGCGGGTTCGAGGAGCCCTTCCGCCCGGTCGTTGCAGGGTTAAGCGGGGTGCAAGAGCGGTTCGTATGAACACTATGCGGAGATGAGGCGTGTAAAGCGGGGAGGTGAGGCAGGCAACGTCCAATCCTGCATCGGACAGACGAGTCAACGGTCGACGGCTCTGATATTTTCGGATTAACAGTGGTCTATCCTGTTGTATTTTTCTTAAACGGAACCCGACGAGGATTCATCGTGGTTCATCGAACTCTCAGACTAGAAGCGCGTGCGCGTACCACGGTATCGTAGACCGGCTGCGTGTCTGAGAATAGTGGCGGGAAACCGCGGTTCCCGAAATTCGCGATGTACTTCGCGGAAAGCTGACTACTGCTCGCTAGTCATCCTAATGAGTCCCCGAAATCTGTTAAGGCGAATTTACACTTTTTCACTTTGGATGTACATCGCGGATGAATTAATTCCAAATTAATTTTTAATTCCAACTGTTTCAAGTTTGAAATATACTCGGGTCTCATTTTATATGTTGTCTGCATACCGTGCGAAAAAGTGTAATAAATATTCTTAATAAATCGATTTATAACAAAGTATAAACCGCTCGTCTTAACGCTAAACAGAACATTAAAAATGACTGACATGTGTTACTTTATAAAAACGACAAGAATTGAATTGATTTATATTTTACAATATTTTCATCGTAATTTGTGCTTGAATAAACATAATTTATTCAATCATATCCCGTCGGAAGATAGTCATGATTTTAAAAATTGTTGAAAGAACAATACCGGGTGTCCCAAAAATGTGGTGTTTCTTTGAAATTAGTGATTCCTGAGATTATTTATAGACCAATCAGAGCGCGGCTACAACGGACGGATTTCGGCTCGATGGTAGGTCCCGCTGAGCGTGGCGTTGGCATTGGCCAAGTCGAAATCCGTCCGGCTGTCGCCTGATTGGTCCGTGTTTCTCATGAATAACTCCTTACCAAAGCCGCGAAGGATATTTTCGAAAAGGACGAAGTTCCTTCAAATGAACTCAGGAATCATTTGTTTCAAGGAAGTACAACATTTTTGGGACGCCCTGTATAACCGATCATTCGGTCTGGTGGTTGTAGATTTAATGTTGAATTAACACGTAAACTTACATGAAAAGCAATCTGAAATGTAAAAATGTGTATCGAATAAAAATATTTTACTTAATGAACACATGAAAGAAAAAGTAAAAATATTATTACTGTTTTTTAAAATTGATATTTTATTTATCGTAGCTTCCTGTTAATTTTCTTTCTACTGGAATAGAAATCTGTGTAAATTGGAATAAAACCTCTTTAAAAAATCGAATAACTAGTACATGTTAAATTACATGAGCAAACCGTGTACAACGTAAATGTGAATTGTGCAGATGGAGCTCTACAAACTCGTTCGATCTGTTTCAAGTTTGAACTATTTTCGATACCGACACATGTTTCAAAGAGTTCGAAATAATTTGATGTTGTTTTACTTAGAACTTGTTCGTTTATAAATACATCGGTTGAATAAAGATTTCTCGAAAACGATCATATTTATATTTGATTGACTCTAGTGGATTATTAGGTCATCCCATAAGTTCGTGACGCGATGTTCCTCGTTTTTTACGGTGCTCGAAACACGACTCGAGTGCTAACATCGGTGGACGTCTGTTTTCATCGCTTACTATTTCTTTCATTCGATGTCACTGAATCATGCCAGTGTACCACACTTTTTTACCTCCACTTATGTTACAAGAGCTCGGGGGGGGGGGGGGGGGCTTTTTTATTTTCTATTTTCTTAAAATACAAAAGAACATTAGCAAAATGTTTATGCTAAACAGACTAAGGTATTTACACCTACTTCGCTTAACTTTCTTCGGGTGAGAGGAAATAAGCACAACACTGTCTAATGAGTATATTCGGTTGTATTTATATGAAAACCGAAACTGCAGGTCTCACGCGTTAATTGGCGTTCGTGGAAAAAAATCGTTTTCTTAAACCCGAGTTAACTCGGGCGAGTGCGCTAAGAGGTTAAGTATCCCGGTGCACCAGACTTCATTATCTTTCATTCTAGCAAATCGCGGTTAATTCGCGGATGCACCTAATCCCCCGACGCTCTTCCATTGTACTCAATTTATACTAATTCGTTTATGCAAATCTATGGCGACTCGCGCGGACATTCTAGACAGCACACGGTAGTCGGGAAAAATGCCAAAAATGAATTTTTCGTTATGCGTATGGTGGTTGCCTTACTAGGTACTCAGGTAATGGCTCTATTCGAAAACCACGGTACAAAGGTTTTACCATGTATACCTGCAAAATGGTATGAGTACTATTATCGCGTTTATTCATCACGCAGTTTTCGTGCAGTGAACTACGGTGTCAAAAAGAAAGTGTCAAGCTTATAATTTTAACAAAATTGGATTTTTTCAATAATAACAATATTAGATTCATATTAATTTGTATTTATAATGTATAAAGACAAAGATAAAGTTTGATGCACAGATTTTAAAGATGTACACTAAAAGTTGTATACTCCACAATAATTTTTTGTGTTACGCATCCGCTATTTTGTTTTTCATCATTTTTACATCAGATTCATAATCAGCGACCCGAACTGTCCCAGAGGACCAATTTTGAACTAAATTGGAATACTCCTTCCTATTTTGGCCACATTTTGGCGCTTTCCGACCACTGT
This sequence comes from Halictus ligatus, assembly GCA_028454255.1. Taxonomy (NCBI): domain Eukaryota; kingdom Metazoa; phylum Arthropoda; class Insecta; order Hymenoptera; family Halictidae; genus Halictus; species Halictus ligatus. The sequence continues at coordinate 1,427,386 of CM052138.1, forward strand.
GCGGCAGTTGTTTATCATCTTTAATTTTGCTCAAAGTTGTCATTACACGTCGCGCATCGTTCGATATATTTTAACCATTTGTTACTGTTTCCGAGAAGTTCAACATTATTTTTAGATAGTTCAAGGTACTCAAGATCAGTTTAAGAAAATTCAAAATTATTTTTAAGTTGATCACTAACGCACAAGCGGTTAGCATGATGTATATTCTGTGTAGCATTCATAGATTAAGTTAAGTTTTTACTTTATTATAGTAGTCGTCAACAATGCTCATTAATGTTATGGATCGTGGAAGTAGTATATGCTGTGCTTTATTTTCTCAAAAAGTATAATTTCTTATATTTGTGTCTCGTGTAATAAGAGCTGTGAACAAATTAGAACTTGTTTTATTCAAAACTACAAAATAATTAGTCTGACTTATTTATCATAGTTATAATTTCTTACGTGTGTTACTCATGTAAAATAAGACTTCTAAGCCAGGGTCTAGCCAGGGACCTATACCGGCTAGAAGATATACTATTCTTTGATACACTGCCCAACGTAGAAAAGGACAGCGAAGCTTCTTGTCCCCTCTCAGGGTACACCCCGCGAGAGTGGGGAAAGTTCTGGGAAGTGATTCGTTTTCATGTATAATATAAACATGTTAAAAGATTTAGACTCGGTGTTATTTTTATCAAAATATTCAGCCGAATAAGCGAATCTACGATTTGATCTTATGAAAACAGTTTTATAGTTCCTGCAATTGTAAAATGAAAAATTTAGGCAAGATTATTACAAAATGGAAGTAGTGAAAATTCTTGTAGAACATTTATCTCGTTATCTCTTGTGTAAGTAATTCCAACAAATAGCTCTCTATAATGAAATGTGTGAGTCACTGAATTTGTTTACGTTATTAATTCAAATTGAAAAAATGACACGAATTCTGCAGAATTCCGGCGATTCACAAGTGCGCCCGTGCAAAGCACGTCCATCTAACTCTCATCCGGGGCTGGTAGCTTTCTGCGAATTCGACTAGGAATATGTTTAGACGCACAAGACCGCAGTTCAAGATAAAGCATACAAGATTTCACAGTTCATAAGTTCCACCACCGGAGTCAACGGTCTATGAAACGTTGGTATATGGGCCAAATTAGTACCAGCCACACTATACTCCTCACCGACTCAGCTACGACGTCCTATTCTCATCCTTCCAATAATAGATTAAACGTTTAGCGAGATTCGACGCCTATGTTCTATCAGCGTTGCGTTCTCTGCTTCGTGGTTTCGCGATGGACACCGCGAATCCTGCCGCAACTACAGAGTAAAAGTCAGTCGAAAGAAGAGCACGCGTCTCGTTATAACACACTTCGTTTACAATTATGCTGCTTCGGTGCTCATCATTTTCTTCTAACTCTTTATTCTCGTATGGCAAGTCGAAGAAGTCTCTTCGCTCTTTTTTCAATTAAGAATTAGACAAGACTCGAGAAACGCGAAGAAAAACTAACTATAATTATCCAATAACAATTTAAGATTGAATCACGCGCCACCCCTCTCTTGCTACAATTATACTCTACGTCTATAGCTGCCCCTATATCAAATATGATTCGTTATTTAGACTTCGTCTTGCCTGAAAGTACACTTTTAGGAAAAGTGTTCTCTTTCTTTGTTTACTTTGGAAAACTTTGGAAAAGTTTTCTCTATCTTTTGTGCAGGCACGAACCTTTTACATATGTTTTTATTGTGTTTTTTGTAGTGGATACATAAAGTGTTTACTCTATATACGTCCCAAATGCCTAGCCGATAAAAAGTATACCCCGTAAGGGGCCCATAAACCGAGGCCTCTAGAACTTCGTTGTCCTTTTCTACGTTCGGCGTGGATCTAAGAATAGTATCTCCTGGCCGATGTAGGTCCCTGGCTAGACCCGTGTTTTCGACATATATCGACTAAGCACTGTACTATTGTATATTAGTGGTCATTGTGTGTTGCAGTAGTAATGGAAACTCTCGTTGTAAAAAGTACGCTGGAGGACTTGTTTCACAGTTATTGATCCATTAGTTCGATGAGATCAATCCACCAAAGTTCTTTTTATTCTTTATAAACGTAGCTGTGGCTGATATTAGAAACATTTAATTAGAAAATGAAGTTTCATAAAATTAAGTAATAAACCAAGTAATTAATTAATGACGTTGATTCCATTAATTTCTTTGCCTTAAACAAAAAACTAGAATTGTTCATCTTATCGAGATAATCCTCGTTTCAACTACTAACCGTCTCCGCAGAAAATGCGCATTACTATCAGAAAATTAAGTTTCAAGAAAAACACGTATCAAACCTCTATTATTTTGAGACTTCTATAAAATGTTATAAAATTAAGTGAGAATTGAAAACATTTAACAGGTCGATATGTTGAGCTCCTAGACAAGGAGGCGCAATCAAGAGTTGGTTTTTGAAGAGCATCGATAAGAAAAGTCGTTTCTGTGCTATCCAAAGTGAATTGTGCAATTCAATACCGATATTGTACAATCTCCTGTGGGTTGTGCAATTCAATATCAATTGGACGCTACCATGCACACTTCAAAATCAGAATATCGGAGTTGGGTGCGTTTCGTGATAAGTAGGGGAAGACAAGGGGTCCATTAGGAGAATGTCAGATCGGATCGAGAAAACGTGTAGACCGAGCGTACTTCGCGCCAGCCGTTCAAGCTTCCCTCCAACTTCGATTTCTCACTGTCGGAATTAATTCGCTCGCATGGCTTTCTGTTTGCAATTCGAGCAATTTATCGGTCTTGAAACAAAGAGAAGCCGAAGATCGTGTAAGAAAACGGATAGAATTTGTCGAGTTCCCTGACAATTGAGTAATTCCATCTGTGAGTTACCTTTGGCCATTACTGTACACTGTAAATACGAAAAGTACGATTAACTTTGGAAACCTCTCTTGTATCTTGTGCTCTGGGAGACCTATCTCAGCTCACCTGTCAGCAATTCAAACACATTCATTTACTTATTATTTTTCTAAAATTGGCATGACATTTTATTCATAGCGATTTTAAGAAACGAAAGTTTTAACCTTATTTCCATTTTCTGTTTTCATTATTGTAAAATTTTGTATTTCTCTGTGATTGTATTGTAATTTGATATACTTAACTACGATATACTTCACTTTACTAAGTATTAGGTCACTCGGAATATCTCGTAAAGCTTATTTTCAGTGCAAAAAATTAACACTTACATTCACTTTCAATTCAATTATTGTTTCGTACAATCGTTTTAATCTCTCAGGAAATTTCTAGATGCCCAGCTTCGAACTCAAGAAACAGAGTTGGAAGTCTTGACTCGATATATGTCCCAAATATCTAACCAATAAAAATTCCCCACTGCCGCGGGGTATACTCGGTGAGGGGCCACGAAGGTCGAGTGACCTCGGTCGTCGAGCGTAAACATGGAGGTCACTCGAGCTTCGCTATCCTTTTCCACGTTCGGCAGTGTATCAAAGAGTAGTATCTACCAGCCGATATATGTCCCTAGCAAGACCCGTGTCTTGGACCTATATCGAGTAGAAACTGTACAGGGTGTATAAAAATTATATGTCACGATCACCATAGCGTGATTCTACACATCTGGATCGGTGGAGATCTGTTAAAAAAATGTATCGCAAAATTGACCTCGACCTTGAAAGTCAAGGTCAAAGTGTCGGAAACCTTTTTTTTTATTGCATCGTATAGTACTCGTCACCCAAATTTTTCGAAAACTAAATCACAGTTACTCGAGACAAATGTACGGAGATTAGGTATCTACAAGCAACATAACAAGACAACGCAAGGTACCGCATGTCACGGGGAGTAAATTCAAATTGGCCGTACATTTGCCAGCAACCTAGTAACCGAGTCGTTGAATGTTCTAGAGGGTTCAGTGCTCTTCTAGGTAGCGTCCGAATGTTCCGCGATACCCGTGGTATTCGAAGCTTTCGCTACCGTTTCGGTCAGTCACCAGCGTTTACAGTTTCCGAATTCCGAATTGTACGAAACAAAACCTCGATGGAAGAACGGCCTGCGGCGTTTGACTCGCATATTTGCGATGCGATGGCGTGTCGAGGTTCTCTCCTATCTCGAGCTCTCCGGGCTGTTTAGGACCGACTCTGCGCTTAGAACGACTTAGCACACGCGGTGCAATGACCTCGCGCAACGATCCTTACTGTGTGACTCTCCTTCTCTCGGTTTCTTCTCTCTCTCTCTCTCTCTCTCTCTCTCTCTCTCTCTCTCTCTCTCTCTCTCTCTCTCTCTCTCTCTCTCCTCTCTCTTTCTCTTTCTCGGTGCATATCCAAAGCAAACGGACGAATGGACGTATGCGATACCAAAGGGACCGGGTTATGATCTTTTGTTTTCTCTCTCTCTCTTTCTCTCTTTCTCTCTAAGTGCACCCTCGAATTCAGCCTCCGTCGCTGTTGTCTAATAAAGCGACTGAAAATATTACCATGGCACCATAATCTCAGCCAATCTCCCGGTGCTAAAATGTATGCTAATCCATTGGCTTTGTATAGATATCGGTACTTCCTGGTAACTACAGTTTTAGGGGATAGGCTATTAAGAGCGTTTTCGAGGTACTCCTTGTTTTCGAAGCTTTCGAGGTATCCGAGATTAAGGTAACTGGTGGAAGTTAACAGATTCATTTTTTTATTTCTAAGCTTTACAGTGAGGAACTTTTGGTAAGTTCTCGGAAGACTTTTAACTCGGAACGGTTTAAGACTTTCGAGGCTCGTGGTTGTTAGGGAAAAGACGTGAAAGATTTTGAGACTCTCGAAGTTTTAACACTAGAACTATCGGACCAGTCAAAATGACTAGTTCCAAATTTTTTCTTTTACAATTACTGAGATTGTAAAAATGTTTTCATCGGAAATATTTTAATGAACCTCATCATTGAAGCACACATTACAATAAAAGTTGTACGAAGTCTGAATGGGCACAGTCTTGTCACTGTTACACAACAATATACGTCAGTCGCATTTATTCCTCGGTAGTTCTAGTGTTAATGATTTGATAACTTTTGAGAACTTTTTAAATTTACAACGTTTCAGAGTTTTAATGTTGTTGATGCTCCAAGACCTGTAGAACTTTCGTGATCTTAACGATATTCGAGGCTTCAAGGACATTTCTGAATATCATATTTAAGTTCCTCAAAGTGTTGGAGAGTTTCAATATTTTTAACACATTTCCTGCTATCATATGAAACGAAAGTAATTTTCTGGAATCCGGGATCAAAATGTTAGACGAATTAACATGTATCAACACACAAAACGAAGTATATAATTAATACCTAACATTTCACATTTAGAATAAATTTTCTTAATAATTGGGCTTATTACTACGGAATAACAAAAATTGAAACAACTTCTAAATGTGAGTTTATACCATTTTACCAATCTTTTTACATTTTATTTTGTGGAGTTAGTCAATTCTGAAAAAAGAAAAGAAGAAAAAACATTAATATTCACATAACAATTGAGGTACACACAAAATCCTTATAGTATAGTGATGAATTCTTTCCGAGAATTACCGGTGATCCTTATCCCATTCTCGTGGTAGAGCAACACGTGGTTTTACTTAATATAGTCCTTACGCGATATATGTCCACAACGCGGGTCTAGCCAGGGTCATATATCGGCCAGAAGATACTATTCTTTCACCAACTATTCGTGGCGTTCTTGTAATGAAAATGATATGAAATATGACATAATTCGGATGATATTCACATAGTTCTTGGCCCTTTACGGGGTGTACCGCGACATTTATCAGCCATGCCTCGGCGACATAAATTAAAAATTCACTGTAGTCTTTATTATAAACCGAGCGTCTTGTGCAATTGTCGTTTTTCTCGCTCAATACCAAATACGATGATCGTCAAATCGTTCTCTCGTCAGTTATTCTCCAATGCCCTACCAACCTCTCATTGCTAATATCACTCGTTACTGTAAGCGTGTTAAAAACTTAAAATTTAAAAGTTACTTACCTATTTGGTTTCAAATTATAATGGTTAAAATAAGAGATGTTGAACGCGCAGTTTTCTGATCTTCCAACCACTATGTGTCCCGATTCGACGCGTCAAGACCCGACCCGTGTAATACCTGGTATTTCGGCGTGGCGAAATGCGGCACGGCGTAAAGTCGTTTCTTGGAACCTAAAGATAAAGTCCGAACCGTATAATACATCGAAAAGAGTCTCTCGGCCGCGTTATTTTCGGCGTGGCGGCTCGGCGGGTATTTATTTTTACGCGGAAAAGGAAAGGACATCGCAACGCCAGTCATACATAGGCCCGTCTTTTTTCTTGGATTTTTCGTTTTCTCGCCGAGTTTCCCTTTTCTTTTTTTTTTTTTCATTTTCACCCCGGTTCAGGCGGAAGAAGGTGGCACCACGTCACATTTAAACGAGGCGACGCCGACGGCCTTGCGAGAATGAAGCGTGCTCCTTTTTTCCTTCCTCCTCCGTGGCTCGCCTCCCTTCCCGCTATGCAACGGACAGTGCAGAACCTGCAACTGCACACAACCCGTTCGCCTTTCTTCTTTTCCACCGTCTCATCGTCGTCTCGGCGATTTTTCAGCGGCCACCGCACCGGGCCACGGTTGTTCGCCGTTCCCGGGTGATTCAGAGCTGCGGCGATTACCTTTAAGGTCATTTATACTTTCGGTTCAGACCGGCGGACAAAACATTGGAACCCTGGTTCTGAATCTAGCATTTAGGAGCGGACAGGCATTCCAGGCTTCGTAACAAATTTTCTTCTCAGGGCTGTCGGACCATTTACTCGAACGTCCGAGCATTTCCAGATGGCCTTTCGAGAGCGCGTTGACAGTTCCCTGCTGTGCATGGCACAAAAAAAAATGTTTTTAGGGGCTCCACAGGTCCTTAGGTAAACTATCGGCATCTCTTCTTTACAACATCACGGAGATAGAAAATGTTCTTGCCACTTCGTGAAAAAGCATCACACATCCTTATATGTGTTATTATACGTAAATTATATATATAAAACTCTTCTTAAATAGTTTATCATTTTATATGCAAATCTAATTTCTTTATGGAAATATATTAGAAATATCTTTGTTCTGCAAATTTTACCACCGGTTCAAGTGTAAAAAGATTTTAAAAAATATGGTCGTATTCTCGATTGTTTCTCTTTGAAATTCCGTTTTTTAATTCGAGGAGACTAAAAAATTGCAAATATTGGGTACTTAGAACTGTTATAAAAATATATTAGGTTGGCGGGACAGTTCTTTCGTATTTTAAAGAAAACATTTTAATCATTTTATAAAAATATATGTTTAATATTATTCAATGATATAATTTCCAGTATGTGTAACAACTTGTTGCCATCTCTCAGGTAACCTGTCCGTTCTTGTTTCCCAATGACTGTTTTTCATTTACAAGCAAAATTACCTGCTTATTTAAAATACGACAGAACTTTCCCTCCAACCTAATATATGATATCAGAAATTATTTCAGATACACAGGAAAATCATATAATGTTCATTTTAGCTTTGCAACTTGATTAACCCTGTACACACCGTATAAAAATTTCATATGGTACACATAGGATGTGAAACACCCCAATAACTACAAACAGCTGTCACGTTTGAATTATTTGTTATTTTTGGTCCTTAAATTGCCGAATATTCTTTAGGCATTCTGAAATAAGGGTCGACAGCGTTTGTTCTAAAATTGCAACTTTCACTTAGTGAAAAAACAGAATACGACGATGTGGACGCGAGATGTCATTTATTCTACAGTAATTATAACGGCTGTATTCAGAACTATTGAAAAAGAGGATATCTTTAGTCTACAGAAAAGGTGTAATATTGCAAATTGACAGTGCCCGGCCCCATACAGCGGAATTCACTCAGGAAAAAATCAAAGAATTGCAATGGAAAGTTTTACCGCGCCTTCCCCCCGTGCTCACCAGATATAGCTCCCTCTGACTATCATCTTTTCGCATCTCTGGAGCATTATTTAAGAAATAAAACATTCACTTCTGTAGAGGATGTAAGGAGGCACCTTGAGTCATATTTTGCTTTACGAATCCTGGATTTCTATAAGAGGGGGATGGAAAATTTGCAGGAAAGATGGCAAACTGTCCGTGATAAAGATGGAGATTATATAATAAATTAAAAAATATAAACTTGAATTTATCACAAAGTTTGATTTAGATTTCAGAATAATTGATTACTTGTGGGCCCCCCTAATATGTAGCGTGTGACGTCGAAGTCAAAACATGGGGACCACGGCCGCGGTGGGGATAGACAGACCTAACGATAGGCTCGATTTGTTTATGTACCGGCCCCGGGGGTTGTTCGGTATGGAGAAAATTTTTGGCAGGATATATTTCTGCACATTCACCGTCGACGTTTTTTTCAAGATGGCAACGAACAAGAACGTTCAGAACCTCTGCCGTGTTCACTTGAGTTGTTTGACGAATAGTTTCACCGTACAAATTGTGAGATAATATTCTTTTTTTTTTGTAACCATAGTAATAAATTATTATTTTGTTTGTTATAACGTTGGAATTCCTTAACAACGTATTCCCCACCTATTATCACAACGAACTTTGAAAAGTTCTAGTTAATAGCTTTTTATATAATTCTCGTCGAGAATGTTTTCCACGAGCCTGACAGGCACTAGCAGAGGTATTTCCTGGGATGTAGAGAGAAGTAAAAGATTCTGGAAACTACTGGGGTTCTGGTAGCAGACGGCACGCTGTACCTTTGTTCCGAGCATCTCGAACCCTCTCAAGTGGCTTTCCGGGACCCCAAAATACGTATAAATGGAGAAAAACCGCCAGGCAGGCCGGACTGGCAGGTATAAATTAAACTTGATGATTCTCTCTCGCTGCTGCTGCTGGCGAGAGTCTTTCTATTCGTTCGTTCATTCGTTGATTCATTCATTCCACGGTTTCACTTTTAGGCCTAGTTCAGACACGGCGGAAACCGCACGGTGCTTATTTACATTAATGTTTTCACATTCGTTCGAACGTATCCGCGCGGTCCGACAATTCGTCGTTCAAACCGTGCGGTCAAAAACCCGCGGTTTTAGCCGTGTCTGAACTAGGCCTTATTCCGTTTCCGGATATGGAGGAGAATTCTCGCGCCGCGAGAATCGACCGAACGAAATGGAAAGCGGTTCTGTAGATTCCCGAACTGTTTATACTCGATGCGGGGGTTATGGAAATCTTATGGCTGCGGGAAATCTCATATAATAGCTCGAACGCAAATATGAGAAAAATTTCGACATAGAACACCTTCAAGTTGATAATATTGTATATCGAGTGGACACTGTACTCTGCATTGCTGCAAAAACAGTATGTAAATACACAGTCACACGTTTGTTTATTTGACACTTCGAAGCCATGAATGTGTTCATTAAAGGGAATATAAATGGTTTGTGGGTTTTCGGAATTTCCGGAAATCTCGACTCTTATGAGAATCTCGAAATTTTATCCGTCCCGAATTCGAAAAAATTTCATGTTCCCGACCCGACCCGACATTTGGGGTTGTTGCACACCCCTAGTGTCGGTATACATCTGAAAAGGGCTAATGGTTATAGTTAAGGTGACCTGCTCAATGAATGAAAACTGAAACTTCTGGTCTGTTGAAATTAGAATTTCCAACTCGTTATTTCATTTCCTGATTGCTATTTCTATAAGAACGCTGTGTCATTGTTATAGGTACAATGAAATAAGAAAGTGTCCACATACTGTTGAGCGACACTGTATATTTACAATTCCCAAGCACCAACACCTCGTAAAAGAACAGTAAGAACTCAGTGTAGGAAAATTTTCAATTAGCAATTAATTGTTTGAATGCCATCGTTATTCTATGGAAGTGGCTCTAACAGTTCAATTACCCACTGTAAAACGAAATCAAGACAATCTTTCGGGGACCCTCCTGGGGTTATTGAAAATTAGTCGAAAGAAAGCAAATAATTAATCGCTATTGCACTATCACGAACGAAATGTTCGTAATTATAATTTGTGAATCAAGTAGGAAATTATTGAGAAATAGCATATTGCGCCGAATCAACCCATGTAATTTTTATAGAACCAGCTCTGAAAAAGACAATGTAATAATTCGAACACTGAATTGGATCTGTTACAGAGTGCACGTTCGGAAAGCAGATACGGGAACTGGGCTCCACCTGGTTCGCGGATTTGGGCCCGCCCTTCGGAGTCATGTACTGCATCAAATGCGAATGCATTCCGGTACGTGTTAAAGTGGGTGTGCCATCGCGCGATCGCGCATGTCCGTGTGCGAGCACGTTTCTGTATCTGAGGCGGTCTGTATTCGTCTGTGTCCGACCTTTAACCCTATCCAAGCTTGCGCCGCGGTACCGCCACGTACAACATTACGTTTCTATGGAGCGGGGCCGACCTGACGCGACTTTTACGGAATTCGCGCCGACTAGTCCCGTAGAAACACCCTGCGTTGCTCCTACAGCTCGTTTCAAACAACCGAGACCCTCATACACTTGCACATTGTGCAAAACAGAACCATAGAACATTGTACACAATCGTTATATTCAATCGTTCTAAACGAGCGCAAATTTCTCCTGACTTTTTTCGAAAGACCTTGAATGGTTTGACATTTAATCCTTATGTTAGTAATTACCCAACAATTTTTGCAATATACAATAATATTACAGTCGTTAAACTCGATTACGTTAAAGTAGACACAGATATAAATTAATTTATCGATATCCAGGAAAGTAGAAATCTAAAAAAGGTACCTGTATACAGTGTTTTCTCGATATACATAGGTATGCTCACAACATGGGTTTACCCAGAGACATATATCGGCCAGGAGATACTATTCTTTGATACAGTATCGAACATAAAAAAAGACAGCGAAACTCGAAAACGAAATACAGACACTGCAGGATGGCAGGACGTTTTCCAATAGAATTGACAACACTTGTTTTATTAGTTTCAATTTCATGAAATAGAACGTAGTCGTAAACATATGAAACGTATGAAAACACTTTCTGACCAGCCTAACACTTCCACGTTCTAAAGAAGTAAACTAAGTGAAATGGAAAAAAGTTATATTGTGCAGTTTATACATATATCGATTGAGGCATTTTGTGGATCATGTGATGTTACAAAATTATTCTTTTATGTTACAAAATATATCATTTTTACGAAAGCTTATAAGGGAAGTTGCCAAACCCGTAAATTCCGAAAATTATGAAACTTTTCACACAAGTAGAGTAAGTTATGCCTAACACAACCCTATTTTTCGTGCTATTTCTCGCATTAAAGAGGTGAAATCAACCCTTGAAAAATTTCAATATTTTTTAAATTTTATGAGTAAATCATATTTAAAATCGCACAATCATCGGAGAAATTAAAGATCATTATATTATTTTTTATTTATCACAACTGTTAAGGGTAGAAATAAACTACTTATTCTCAATTTTTCCACAAGAATCCGCAGTTTACACACATTAAATAGGAAGGTAAGTCACCACAAGCAGTCTATGTAAAACGATAATATTTTTGTATCGGTCGATCGAAATGGACCACCCTGTACATAGAAACGCCGCCTAATCGCGGTTTCATGAATCCGATTCGGAGAAAGAATTGTTCTATGGTCACCGGTACGGTATAATCCGATCGCGATCGAAGTTTCTTGGATCGTTGTTTCTGAGAAGGTCGCGACGGTGGCATTGCCCTTTGGAGAGCGCTGTAGATCGGCGTAACACGCTGAGCACGGACTAATTCTCGATCTGGGTGACGTGACCCACGAAGACTTGACGTGCTTTCTAATCCCATTCCTGGTTCGAGACAGACTGGCGTCCGCTCTTGAGTTAGGTCTACCACCAGCGCGTAGAAATGTGTGCGTAGATCGTTCCACGAGTAGACCATGGCACGTCGCGCGTCATGCCCACGGTCCCTTAACACTGAAACAGGGTTCAAAATCAGGAATTTCATCACACTCGCATGCAGCATGAATTTGTAACAGGTACTTTTAAAATTTTCGTCAGAGGTCTAGATAAAGAAAGTCGTAAAAAGCAATTTCGGACACTTGACTATCTCCTACGCGATTCGGACCAAATGCGATTTTTGCATAGAATTCTTTACAACATCATCTAATAAAGTAATAACTTCAGCTTCATGAAAAATTTCGAGTCGTTCGGTCCAGCTTTAGAAAGGTCATACTGGTTTAAAGGGTATTTTATTAAATAGGTCGTAACATCTTCTCTTCATATCTAATCGGAAAACTACAATCAATCAATTATATAATCGTTGACTATAAATAGTTTTTATTTAATCACAGTTACGTACAGTTGCAATGAGTTACAAGTATATCGTTAAAATTAGAACATATCTTTACAGTTTCAACCGAATGAATTAATATTACAACACAATACAGTGTTTACTCGATATATGTCCAAAACACGGGTCTAGCCAGAAACATATATCGGCCAGGAGATACTATTCCTTGATCCTCGCCGAACGTAGAAAAGGACGATACATAGTGAAAATAGAAAGTAATGAAAAATAAGGAAGTTTTGTTATTGGATAAGTAGTGGTCTCCTGTGCCCACACCAATATACTATATAAGTTATCGAAAATGCCTACAAAAAGAATCGTACAGGTCCACCCTACATTGCGTTGACGCAATCTTGCATAAGGGGTCCTCAAAATCATTCAAGTGCTGAGGGCCTCTAAAAGTCTTGGTCCGGTACTGGTTACGCGAGTAGTGAACAAGAGAATGAAGGAGCTAATACACAATCTGCTCCGGTATCCTCGTGGTCCCGAATCGCTCGAATTCCCTCTGCTGATTGTGCAATAATCGTGATTTGCATTCCACAGATAGTCGGTTTACACGCGGTCGAATGATAACGTCATCGTATACCAAGGAATCCCTTGGCTAGCCAAGTCATCGATATTCTTACCCTTTTACGACTCCGGTCGCGCAAAAAGCGGCTTTTTCAATGTCACCGCTACGGTATCAACTTATCCGGATAACGTTTCCATTCCGATGCTAATTTCGTTTCTTTCTTCTTTTTTTTTTTTCATCGTTTTGCATATAACGCGTTTAACAATGGCAATGACCATTAAACGAGTTTATTGATTATTTAGAATGACAGGATATGACCTTTCTGAAAAGCTACAACGCGCGAATTTAGAATTCTTTTTCCTTAGTTAATGGTCTTACTTCTTCTGCAGTCATAAAATAGGTGTACATCTAAACTTAGACTTGAAAAAGGCGATTACGCTTCTGAGAACAATAGTGAAATGACTTTTAATGGAGGTATTAGTTGTGAAATAGCCGACCAGTTAACTAATTTTATCGTGTAACTATACAATGTTTACTCCACATATGTCCGAAATGCCTAGCCGATAAAAGTCCCAGAACTATCCCCACTTTCGCGGGTACACCCCGTGAGAGAGATATCTGTCCCTGGCTAAACCCGCGTTTTGGACATATATTGTATAAACACTGCACTTACTTAATGGTATGTATCTTATTAACAGTTACATATTTTAAATCATTGTCACTTATACATTGCACGGACTATGTGTATTTTACCATTAGTGTAACAGCTCTTGCACTTCCATACGTACACTGCCGCTCAAAAGTATGTGGACACTTACCATGTTCATGA
>CM052138.1:1441108-1484437 GCA_028454255.1 Halictus ligatus
TCATGAACATGGTAAGTGTCCACATACTTTTGAGCGGCAGTGTACGTGTGCAGAAGTATAACAAATACTGCCTGCATTTAATTTTACTAATTCGAAGTAACAAGGAATATATTATCATCTTTTTATCTGAAGTAACGATATTATTTTTATCTTTGTTAAATTATTTTTTCTTTTGTGAATGCCCTATTTTATTTCTATCAATAAGGCAGAATATTGATGGCGATAAAGCCGAGATTTTTGACAAAAGTATGCGTGGATAGTGTAGAATAATGTTTGCGCTCATGGGCCATTTGTTGCGAGATAAACGAGTTTGAAAGTTTATTGGATGCATTAACGCTTGCAGCAAGTAGAAACAGTAAGTAATGGACAGACACGCCAGCCAAGTTATATTTAATAGCAGGCTTGTTCTGTGAATGAAAGTTATTAACAATGCCGGTTGTTATACGATATGAATTAAAGCAGGCGCTTTGTTGTTTACGAGACATTGTTCGTTGCTTGTGAATAAATTTTATGAGATCATAACCGTGTTGCGGAGGAACATTGCTGTAGAAAATTATTTACTCTCACCACTTTCTAAGACTATCAAGTTCTTTTACACTCAATCAAATTCTAATTATAAAATCAATAATAACCACTTTTCTTAATCATTCCTACTACAATATCAATAAAAGAACGGCTTTCCATTACTCGATATAAAAAAATAATCGATAAAGTGCCACGAATTTTTTATCTTTTCCGATCTGTAAAAGGGCTATGACCTCCTAACAAAAATATTTTCGTTTCCAATGGCTATAAACTAGTCTAAAATGAACGCTCGAAGAAAAAATGTAGGTGTATCTGATCCGTTCCAAATATTTAAAAAGAAACAAAGAATTGGATTTTGATTAAGTTTTTAGTGTAACGAAGACATTATATATATATCCCCGCGGCAGTGGGGATAAATCGACTAAACAACACTGCATTTTCGAATTTTCAATTTATTTATATTTTCGTGCATAAACACATTGGTGTACAAAATTAAAGGAGCGGTATACTTTGCATTCAACGCTCAATAAAATGGTAATGAAAAATCGTATAGCAAAACTCTTAAGATGTCGTTGTTAAGGGGAGACATGAATCTTCAAATTCATGGTGGTTTTGGTCCGTTAAAAAATGTTGCAATGCCTCTGTAGGGTGATTTACCTGTAAACAATTTTAAAAAGAACAAAGTGTCTTCGATTTTTTAGTCGGCCACACGATGGAGAAGCGTCTTTGGTAAAACTGCCTCAGCCCGGTACGATCATTTTACGATCTCGTGTTACAAAGTTCTGTCCCACGCCAGTGTACAGTAGCCATATTCATAGAATCGAGTTTTAGCTACTGCAAAAATTAATGTGTAAAATCTTTGCATGTTTGTTTCAAATCGTTGAAATTTATGGAAGTGTACATATGTAGAAACTGGCTGTACATCAACATTCATAATGTGCTAATTATCGCGGAAGAAAAAACGCGAAAAATCATGGTCTCGAAGCTGGCATCGTCAGCAGGAGCGAAAGTCCGATACATAATACCAAAGCATAAATCACGTTGCTAAGTCTTGACACGGTGCGGCGTTGCGCACGAGGAAAAGGGTCGTGTTATTCAACTGGAATGCCTGGTTGTATCATCCGGCGACAGGGTGTTAAATACGTGGGACAATAAAAAATGCTTTATGGGAAGCAGAAGTCAGCCCCGGCTGAGTCACGCCCGGGGTTAGTAACATCGGTTTAACAGCGCGCGACCCGCGGTGGTTTAGTTTGTAGTTTACGAACGTGGAAATAAATTCGGGGTCAATCATAAAACGATTCGATGACCCTCGCGGCTGGCGCGGATCAATTAATATTCTCTATCGTAGTAACAGGGGCCTGTGGCGCGCTCATTTGTCGTCCGGACAGAACGGTCGCGACTGGTACTAATGGAGTTCAATTTAGCCAATCTTCATAAACTCCGTCCTTGACTGGCTACACCGTTTCTCACGTGTTTGCCTACAACGCCGCGCCGCACTAGTTTCCCTTCGGTTTCGCGTTTCCTCCATGCAAATGTAATTCTACATTTGGGTAATCGTTAAAAAAATTAAGCAATTTAAGACCAGTAGTCAACAATCTACAGTGTCTACTAGATAATTGTCCAAAACACGGATCTAGCTAGGGACAATTATCGGCTAGAAGATACTGTTGTTTGATCCACTGCCAAACGACAGCGCGACCGGGGCCTCTCGAGCTTCGCGGCCACTCGTAGGATACATATACGTCGCCGAGAATTCTGAGTTAACCGTCGCGGAATTATCCCTACTACCGCGGGGTGTAGCCCGTGAGGGGCCGAGAAGCTCGAGAGCCGCCGAAGAGTGTGAACATAACGCGAGTCGGGTATATCGATGTGAGACCAAGAGGCCACTACTAATGCAATAACAAAATTTCTTTATTTTTCATTATTTTGTTATGAGACTTTCACCAGTATATTTGTAGAATGTTTCTGATTAAAATGATACCAAATATACTTGTGTAATGAACGATAAAAGTTACTTCCCATTACAATTATATTAACGGAAAATTAATGATCTGAGTATGATCTGATCTATGATATTAATGTGGTCTGAATTATATTGTGTTTGGCAACACTTTAATCAGACAAATTCAACAAATATATTGTTGAAAGTCTCGTAAAAAAATAATTAAATGTGTGTCAAATGTTTTTGGAATAGGATTGAACTGAAGTATAGCGATGAAACTAAAGCTATCGATCCAGCCATTTCCTGCTAAAATAAATCTTTAATTATAAGTCACATACTATATTACATTTGCCGATAGATAATGTGTTAATACGTTAATACTGACGTGGATATTGTCGAGTACTTTCTATCTTTTTGTTGCGGTCGATGCATTAGGGGTTGGTATGTTCTGTCGACCGAGTATTCATCAAAGTTCATTGCGGACAGTGCGTATAGTTCCATGCAGAAAGTCATGGGAATGTTTTCGCGAGGTTGAGATCGGACCGGACGATCAGACCGTCGATTAAAATGCGTCCCGCTATTCACGAGAGCCGCGGCTGGTGGCATGACTCATCCACCCACGATTTGTTTCCCCCGAGGTAGCCATTCATTATTTTGACACTATTGTAGAAATAATGGTGGAAGCGAAGAACGTTGCGCCCGATCGGGCCGGAAGTTAACGGCGATTTGTGCGTGGGGTCTCCCGTGTGGGCCGGCTTTCAGGCGTTTCCAATAAAAAAAAAAGCAACTTTTGATCCATGCCGCTGTAAGAGTACTCTTTTATTCGTTGGCTCATTCACCGACCAGCGCGCCTGCGTTTGCGTGTTATCGTTCTGAAACCGACTTTTGCGCCACTACGTGGTCTTTTTAATTCAATCAATCGGATTCAAAAATATTCTTTCCCGATATCAAAACAATACACTTCGACTCTTTTACAATCAACATTCAATCGCATTAAAGTGTTCATCAAATAACTAGACTGCTTCAAAGTCTTCAATATTTGTTATATTGTGTCTTGTTGACAAATATTGATAACAAATGAAAGCACTATTAAACAGTGCTGAAATCAAATTCCATCGAACTACAATAGATCCAAGAAGTATTTGAACACTAGATAGAGATACCCGATCCTTGAAAAATTGTCTATATTCAAATCATGATAATTTCGTAAACAATGATAACGACAATATCGTACGACAATAAATCTCGACTAATTTTAAAGCTAGAAGCCTCCAGCTTCATAATCCGTCATTCATTTTATTCTGAGATTTTTTGTCATGATGTAGCGGACAAGGAACTGAAGACGCGTTTTTTTTTTCAAAAGTACTAAACATTCAAACGTCTGTAAAAACTATGACAAATTTTGTTCGTGACTGGAACCACGATAGATTTAAAGATGAATGTTCCTTTCAAACAAGAACATTATAAGAATTTTTGTACGAATTTTCTAAGTCATTTTATCGAGCTCTGAATGAGACGTGTGCCAGCAAAGTGAAATGACAAACAAGATACAGTGAATTCTCTATACAGTAAATTCTCGTTGTATGTCAGTCTCGCCGTTCTTTTTACTGACACTTATACGAAATCGGAGGTTCTCGCCGTGCGTCGCATTTGAAATACCCACGGCACGCTGGAAACCTAAGAGTCATATCCGTCTGCAAGTCATAAAAACCTATGACCACTAAGTGCTAGTGACAAGAAGACTGCGAAAATGTCCGTCTCCGATACAATGTTGCACGGAAAAGCAGACAGTGAAGCTCGAGAGCCGTCGTCGCCGAGAAGTGTGTCACACATTGTCGGCTATATTGGTGTGAGACCAGAAGACCACTACTAATCCAATTACAAAACTTCTTTATTTTTCGTTATTTTTTTATGAAACTTTTACCAACATATTCGTGGCATTTTTCTAATGAAAATGATACCAAATATGATATAATTCCAATAATATCTCCTGGAGGCCTTTGTCGCCGTGACTTTGACATGTAGAGTATAGAACGAATATGTTTACACTCCTCGGCGGCGAGCATCGCTTACCTTGTCTACGTTCGGTGTGGATCAAAGAATAGTGGATGCCTGGAGGATAAACGACATCAAGACCCGTGTTGCCGACATATATCGAGAATTCACTGTGTTTGCTATGCGTTTAACGTATTAGCACAAAGACGGATCTAGGCGAGTGTAACTTACTTTTTTTCTCCTCCTGGTACAACTACAGTCGTTTAACGCGTTGACTGCCATTTCGGTCATATGTAGGTGAAATAATTCTCAAACATTTAATTTTCTTCATAATAGAGATCATAATCTGAAGATTTATTAATTTACGATTTTAAAGGTACAAAGCTAATCTTTAAGGTCCTATCTTCAGTTCTTATTTAGATATCTAACTTATACACGTATCACGTATGTTTTTTATATCAGTGGCAAAACAAATATACTGACATAGACAATAGTATTACGCTAGTACAGCAGTATTAGATGCAAATAGATATGTAACTTTTTCAGTAATTATGCAGATTAGCGATTCTTCACCGATTACAATGACCTTGAAATATGTTGTCCAGGTCATCATTCTGAATAACTTTTGCCAACATGTTACCGCCTCTCGGCCTTAGTTTTTTAGATATTCGCGAGAAACTGTTAGTTCCAGTAGAGCGCATTCTGGCATTGTAAACGAATTTTGATTAGGTCTGGGTTAAATTTGGATTGGGACTCCGTCTCCCTCGCATCCTAAAACACGTATTCCGTCAATTAAAAATAGCAGAATTCATAACATATAGGTAGGGAAAAATTGTTTAGAATGATGACCTTGACAACATATTTTTCAGCGAAGTCGGTGAGGAATTGCTAATCTACATATATATTAATTCTTCTTTTAAATGACGTTTGTTACAATACCAATCAATGTAATTGTCACATATGCTGTTTTATGAGTGGAAAAATAAATACATTGACGTTAGTATTATGCTAGTAGGTACGATAGCATTCAGCGTAGTTGTGAATGATTACACTATTCGACGATTGTAAAAAGAACTCGAAACTGCATATGGTAGTTGTTGAGCGATGCCGCGATGCAGATTTCGCGTTGCCCGTGTTCGTTCTACGAATTAACGTACAGCCGAACTAGTTGAGAAGGTTGTTACGGCGACAGCCCGGATTTGTCGATTCGATGAGGGTTGACGCGATTTCTTGTGAGATGTCTTAGCTTCTCGATAGTTATGCGATGTTCTCTGTGATTTCGGTACTAGGTTTCCGTGATGTGATACGTGGCTCTGCCTGATCTGATCTGTTCTCTTCTTCTGATGCGTTCTGTGTTCTGTGTTCTGTGTTCTGTGTTCTCTGTTCTCTGTTCTTGTCTCCTTGGTTGGCGGTACTTATACCTACTTCCGCCCCCAGTTCGCGATTCCCCTCCTTCGTCGTTTTCCCTTTTTGGGAGGAGTTTTCGGAATCGTCCAGGGGCGGATATTCCAAATTTGAACGTGACCGTAGCCGACAGTAAATCAAGGAAGCGCTTTGGGCCTGGTAAAACATCTTGAAGTTAACGCGATGAATTGAATCGCACGGGCTGGTAAACAGATGGCCCGGGGACTAAGTCGGTGGTTGAAAACGCTATATGGTGATGCCCCATGGCTTCGAGGAGTTACTGTAGCTAAGTCATAAACGGCCGTTCATTTGGTATTGCGGGGTTGTAAACGGACCCGTCTCGAGAGCGACGTTAGAACCGTGTTTTTGGTGGGCACGTGGCGGACAGACGGCCCGCCTAAGTCGTTGTTTTCGCAAGAGGAGGGCGCAGGTAAAAGAAGGACACGTCGAAGACCGTTACATGACTCGGTGCGGAGGAACGCGTCTCAACAGTAGTTTTGTAAATGAAGAACGTGAAGGACACATGAAATTCACTTTCTACCACTATAGATACAATAAAACAAAACTTCCAATTCGTTGTCAGAGTATGTTGGTTGCAATAGTGCTTCCTTCGATCAATAAGTTTTTTGTAGTAAAAAGTTATGTTTGTTTAACATTTCTGTCACAAATCTAGTATTTCATATGCACCAACCTAACATTTTGATTTTGTGGCATTTTTCCGAGTTGATCGGCAGTTAACGCGTTAAGGTTTCGCAAAAATGAGTTACTTTGAAGATTAATTGTTGTTATCTACCAGTATGCATCCTATTAACGCAAAAAGATACCGCAATTACGACATAAACGCACCGTTAAGCTGTGTCCACACTGAAGAAAGATCGAGTGTCTTTTTGACGTCTCTTGTTACCTTGTTCTTCTTTTATTGGGTAAAAGTGGCGACCTCTTTCCAAGATAGATGCATCGTCAACTAAAAGTCTCTCGTTCTTGCTTCAGTGTTGTCATAGCTTCAGATGTCATCCCCCGTTCGAATCTCGCGTCTGAAATCTTTTAGAACGTAACCGTAAGGGAGCGAAACGCGTAACAGTGGTCACCAACCCGGTGTGAGAGTTTAGGTAAAGAAACAACATCTCGTGTGATTCACGCGACGTGTCTGCCTGCTGCTCGCAACGAAAGCCGCGACCTATCAATAGCTCCTCATATACACTGAAGAGGGACTGTCGTTCTTCCAAAGCTAAAAATAGAGTTCACGCGTCCGTAAGCCACTAGTCCGAGCGCAATGCCCCCCCCCCCTCTAACCCCCCACTCACCCCTTCACCTTTTCGCCCTCTGCCTCTCCTTCCCTCCCTCTCCCCCCTCACCCTCCTGAGACAGGAGGATCCTGCTATAGTGGATTGAAAAGAAATTTTTTTGCTTTGATCAACAATAGTACATCTATAGAATATATTCCCAAAGTTAAAATTTGAAATGCGAAGTATTAACGGAAATAGCTGTGAGTACCCAAAAATTACCTTTAGCAAAGCGGAGATAAACACAAACTTTAAACGCGTTCTTCTCGAAACTATTGTACTTTTTTACAGTTGGCGGGTAGGATAACTCCAAACTGTTGGGCTGATCGAGCTGCAATTTTACACACATACAGTTCATGATATTCTCTAGTCGATGCTAGTCGGCTCAACAAAATAACTATATTAATTACCGAGAAAAGGTTCTTTTAGATATACATAAACGCTAATTTTTTTTTAAAGTGCCGACCCTTAAACAGGTTCGGCATCAGCAACAGTTCGTATTCGAAACACTGGAAATAACGAAAGGATTTAAATACACTATTGTATTATTTTCAACTTGTTATAATTATTAAAGGAAAAAATAGATATCTATTTGTCTCCTGCACCTCGCAATTAATACAGGCAATTTTTATTTTGCATAAAAGTTCGCAGCCTAATGATGACCATGATCAAATTAATTTCTTGCCTATTCTTATTTAAAATTATAAAACAGTCAGATGTTCGGGGAATATACCTTTTAATTTTTCACAGATAATATTTCTTTTTGTTGTCTCTGACGAACTGCGCGGTCTTAATCCCCAAGGTAACTAATCGTAAAATATCTCGTTAAATATTAATTTCAGGACACCAACATGGATTAATACTTTTGTATTTGAAATATACTATTCTTCAGACATATGATTAAAAAAATATGTGATTCCAGTTACAGTCGTAGGAAACATTCAACTTTTGTATTAAACAACCTTTCGTTGTACGTATAATTTAAATGTTAAACAAAAAAAAATTTGAAAAATACGAAACAAAATGTAACTAAATTGTTCGATTGGGACACCACTGTACGGCTGACCGCCAAAATGCATCTTCGACCGATAAAAGTTCCATCTACCCGCGTGTACCCGACTGTCTCACGAGGGCTGGTCGCCTCTTGAAACAGAAAATTTACCACTGGCGCCCCGGATCTCGTGTAATTCGAAGTTTAACGTCTGCCGGCGACCGCGCTCTCTCCGCCTCGCTTCACCTCTCTTCCTTCTTTTTTTCTGTCGGTCCCGCCAACCGAATCGACATCGAACGCGTATCGTTTCGTGTTTCAGGAATGCCGTGCAGCTCTATAAAACCCTGAACTTAATTTCCGCACCTCGGCCCGTTGTAATCGGAACCCCGCCGATCCGCGCACGTCTACGATCCCCATCCGCCTCGTTGCCGTCATCTTTGTCGTCTCCGGCAGCATTGTGGCGGCCCGTCGTAGCTTGAAAGAATCCCGTGAGATTGGCTTTTCACACTCAAATCTCCTCTAAACTTGGATATTTATCGACCGGTCGACGCGTGTCCGTCCAACCGTCCGACCGTCCGAGAATCCAACGCCGCTTTCAGTTTGAAGTCAACATATCCCATCTTGACTGGTACTTGTAACCCTACAGGCTTTTTATACAACGTGGACCAATAACGATGACCACCTTGAATATTTCTGTTATTGTTAATCAGTAGACTGCGGATTTTATGCAAAACTCTAAGTACGGTAGAAGAAACTCCTGTTTCTTACTATTGATCAAGTCAATTTTTATTCTGCATGAAGATTCGCACTCTAATAATTACGGACTTGTAACTGGTATGATTTTAATACCGGTATTGCACTATGTACACTGAATTCTCGATATATGTCGACAACACGGGTCTTGATGTCATTTATCCTCCAGGATTCCACTATTCTCTGATCAACGCCGAACCTAGAAAAAAGTAGCTAAAGTATTTACTTACAAAAAATAGTTATTTTTAATAATAAAAATAGTAATAATAATAATAGTGATAATAATAGTAATACTAAAGTATACACAGTGTTAGCACAACTCAGCACAATAGAGAAAATTGCAAACAATGAAAAGTGGGGGACTACTCTAAAAATCGTTTTTCTCTTCGTTTTTATCGCATTTTTCATATTATAGTTTTAACATTCGAGCACAATGTATTGTAAAAGTGGGGGGCTAATTTATAAGAGGCTTACTTATTATTACAAAACCTTCAATTATAAATGATTACACATGCGATCTAGGTACCATTTGAAATGTTATGTCAAATATTGTTTAATTGTTTCTCATAATTATTCTATTTTTGAAGTTTGATTTTGTTGTCTTACATCGAGAGACAATTTTCAAAGTGTTCGTCGTGTATCTAAAATAATAAGATAACGAAATAATCGTTACAAGTGATATTACAAGTGATGTATTTCATTCGAATCCTGACGTAATTTTCTTACGTAACATAGTAAAATGTAGTTTTCTTCGCTCAGAACGTCTTACTACGTAGTTGTTAACGGACAGTATCGCTACATAGCGATTTATTAAAAGATATTACGGCGTAGCTGTCAGAACGTATTACTACGTACCTGTTTATTGGAGCTTACTAATACGTCGATACACATTAGAACGTGTTAGTGCGTGTCTGGACATTAAAACGTTCTTTTACGTGGTCATCTATTAGAACTTATTAACTGCACGACTATCCATTACAAACTACTACTACTTAATTATTTATTAGAACGTATTAATATACGATTTTGTTTAGAACATAGTATCGAGTGGTTTTACAATGAACATTGCAATTTTGCGACACGGTCCCATTCTAATATGAAACAAAATAGACTACAAAATTTGTCGAAGTTATAAAACTATAGACACCCTCCACGATTTTCATAATAACACGTTCGCTACTAACGTTCGATTCGGTAACAGGTTTTATAGTTGTAACATTCTGTTGAACGAAACATATCCTTTTACAAAATATAAAAAAGATATGAATATCTTGATAAAGTCATAAATTTCCCAAATACAGTGTCAAACTCGAAAACACGGGTCTGGCCAGGGACAATTATCGGCTAGAAATTACTGTTCTTTGATCCACTGCCGAAGCTCGAGAAGCGTAAACATAATACGGATCGGTTGCATCAGTTTAGTTTTTTATCATTTATATTTTTATTATTTAAGTATTATGTTTGCACTCCTCGGCGACCGAGGCCCCTCGAGTTTCGGGGCTCCTCACGGAGTATACCTCGCGGAAGTGGGGATAGTTCTGGGTCAATTATAGGCTAGATATTTGGGACATTTATTGAGTAGAGAATGTATCATACTATGTATTACAGTTTTAAATAATAGTCTGCATACAATCCATTTGATTTTCTTTACATAAAAAAAAACAAAATCATGATCGTTACCCGTACGTTACCAAATTTGAAAATGGCTATAAAAAATACGAAAAAGTCTGAAGCTATTAATATACATATGTATATCCACACAGAAGCAACATCGAAAGATTTTTCAACGTCTGTTGCTGCTTTCTTCTTTTATTCGATAAAACTGGCGACCTTCCCAAGATACATGCAAGATCATCTAAAAGTTGCTTCATTGTGGACATAGCTTTAATAACCAGCATACTGACGGTACCGATTGTGAAACTGTACACCGTCGATTGTACAGAAAGAAACCAATAATCACGCGTTGTCCCTGAGTGGTTAAGGATTCACGAGGAACCAGGAAATATATTACATTTAACGAAAGTGCAAACGCAAGAAAGAGTATTTCTACGCATGTTTACGGTGCCCGAATTGAATCATGCTGGGGTACATGAATGTATCGTAAAGAACGACACCGTGGCCTGTAAGTAAGACGTTTCGAACGCAAAAAGCACTTATTTAGGTTAGGAACGACAGATCTACAGTGGAAAGCCGGCGAAGTCGGGGGATTTATAAGACGTACCCGTTGCTCTGGCACGCAATGGTTAACGCCACCATTGACCGTGGTTTAGAACGTTCACATGACGGGTCGTCGATTCTTTTTCTTCCCGGCTGTCTCGTCTACACCCGGTAGAAAGTGGCGATCGACAAAGACATTAAATAATAATTTATATTACGCCAGGGAACTGTAAATCCTGTCCCGGGTAATGGCACCATTGACCGTGATAAACGAGTCCTTTGTGATCAATAACACCTACCAATTACTTGCCGATAGATTTATCGCGTGCCGCGTGTATGTAAACGTTACAACTATCGTCAGCGATGCGTAAAGCGGTAATAAACATGTGAGCGCGTTTACAGGCCCGCGAACATTGCAGCCGCACTTTCAAACGTCAATTGCGGGGACATTAAAATTCTTATCTCATCGTAATTTTCCAGCTTTCATCAATTCATTTACAGGTGTTTCGTTTCCTCTGTTTAGGTGCAAAAGAAACGACGAATCGTCGCGAGGGTCCATTGCCGCAACATCAAGAACGAATGCCCAAAACTAACGTGCAACGAGCCTGTCCTGCTTCCTGGACGTTGCTGCAAATCATGTCCTGGAGACTTCAGTAAGTAACGTCTCTTTTCAAAACAGTGTTGTGTGTTCTGTTGCACTTATAACGGAACGTACGCCGATTTTTACGAAACTTTGGGAAAACGTAGTTTTCCAGAAAAATATTGGAAACATATTTTTAAAACGCCCCTCAATGGTGCGGGTCGGAACTGGATTTGGTCGAATATCTCGGAAGCTATTAGAGCTAGAAGGGTGGTTGAAATAGCAAAGTGATGTGTATTTTTTCTTTGTAAGGAATGGATCTGCAAAACCACGTTTCCAATATTACCATTTGTTTGAACAAGATCTTGTAACATAGCAACATTTTTGTTAATTTTTACAATTAAATGTTAATCTATTTTCTTGAGTTGGGTATGTGAGAAGTGTATATCCTGATACAGATAGAACAGAGTTTTGAATTTTGCATTTTAAAAAAGGTGAAATATTTCACCATTTTCTGCGTGACGATGACGTTAGGTGTTAATAATTAGTCAAATAGAAGATTTATATAATACATATTTTGAATACTTATAACAGGATGAAACTCGATATTCCATTTGGAATAATAAAAAATTGTTGCCACGAATATACAGGGTGAGTCACCTAATGTTTGCACCTCAAATATCTTTGTTGTTTCTAAAGATACGTAAAATATGGTAAGGACAAAGTTGAATGATACAATGGGGCTGACACGATGCCACAAAAATTTTGTTTTTATGTCATTATTTTAGAAATATCAAGGTCACCTTGACTTTTTTAAATGGAACCTCATGCAAGGTCATAGACAGAGAAAACGTTCTTTCTCAAAAGACAAGAAAGATACGTTCTTTCTCAGAAATGCTTGAAACGTCTCTAAAAACTCTCATAGATTTGAGGACCGAAGTTTCTCGTCTGCATCAATCTCCCAAAACCTGATATACGATTTTTTTATCGTTTTATTGTGCTCTGAATGAAAGTTGTACTGCTAACTTTACCGTATTACAGTGTTTACTCGATATATGTCCAAAACACGGGTCTGGCAGGGAAATTATCGACTGGAAGATTATGTAGTATGTTTACACTCCTCCTCGATGACCGAGGCCACTCGAGCTTTGAGACCTCCCACTAGGACTTGTATCAGCTAGATTAGACCTTAACAGTAGTCTAAGATACTACAGACAGGGACAAAAAGATAGATAGCACCCTGTTAATTTTTTTAATTTTTATTTAGGAGATAAAATAAATTGAACTTCTTGTACGACACATCGCTTTACACTGTTTTTGTTTATTTAGTTCAGTTGGTAAAACTAAAATGTTGTTGCTCCGTATGAATTTATATACAAAAATGTAAACTTTCAAGACAAATGAATGGGACAAACTACATCAGGCTTGGCATTTAACTGTCCCGATCCTAGGCTTTCTCGAAAGCTACGCCCGCTTGACCCGGCCGCGCGTCTCGCTCCCCGTGACGGTCCAAGTTCCCGAGCCACCTCAGGCCCGTACACCCGTATCAATAAGTTTCCACATTACCCATGAGGTACTGTTGACAATGCGTTTCTTTTTTTGTTGGTGGTATCCCCTGGAAGCTTATTCCACTGCATCGCATGATAATTTCGAGAAAATAAATTTGGAATATAGTTTTACTGGTATCGTCAAAATTTTACTGGTATTTAGGAAGGCTAGATTTTTCAAGAAGATTTGAATTATGTAGACTGACATTTATTATACGTCGCAGTGGAATAGGTCTACAGGGTATACCACTGACAAAAAAAAGCGCATTGTCAATATTACCTCACGGGTAATGTGGAAACCTATTGATACGGGTGTCACCTGAATGCACCACGCGCAGTTAATATGGTACGGGCCTGAGATGGCTCGGGATCTTGGACTGTCACGGGGAATGAGACGCGCGGCCGGGTCAAGAGGGCGTAGCCTTCGAGAAAGCCTCGGATCGGGCCAGTTAAATGCCAAGCCTGAACTACATAATAGGACATGTGTTTCAGAAATGGAAGATACAGAAAAAGAATTGATCAGTTTTGTTTAATATTCGATATTTCGAAGAGTTAGCAGAACACCCAGCATCTTCGGCAATTTGTCTAGCGAATATTTTTTAATTTGATGATAGGGGAGGATGGGAGGACGTCCAGAACTCTTCTTGTATGTCACAACTATCCGGATATTTAACAAATTTACTGATTACGTTTCTACTTCGATTTAATACTAGCAATTCTAGCAACAGAAAACTTTTTTTAAACAATTTTAGAGCAGCGTATGTTTCAGACGCACTTCATTTCTTTCAAACCTACGAAATATAGTGTGAAAAGGCTTTGTGTGATGTAGAATATTGATAAGCATATATTATGCTAATATGTGTAGGAAAATTACCGGGATAACCATTCGAAAAAAATCAAGACTTTCATGTTGCACATGATTTTGGGCACCGTATCTGAAAGGATACAGTGTTTACCCTACACATGTCCCAAATTCCTAGACGATAAAACTCCCAGAACTATTCCCACTGCCGTCGGGTATACCCTGTGAGGGCCTTCGATGTCCTTTTCTACGTCGATATATGTCCCTGGCTAGACCCGTGTTTGGACCAATTTCTTTAAATCTTATGATTTGGATAAAAGTCTATTTAAACAGAGTATCGCTATGATAGGTACTATAAGAGAAAATAAACCGTAATTACCGAAGGAAATGTTCATCAACAAACACAATGTACCGTCATCGAATTATTTTTATGCACAAAACAATAATAATTTCATATGTACTAGACAGAAATAAAACTGTCTGACTTCTAAGTAGATTACATCACAATACTAAGAACAATATAAAAAACCAGAGATAATCTTAGATTATAATAAAACTAAAGATGCTGTAGGTGTATTATAAAATATCTTATATTTTTAAATTTACTATTTCTGCCTCCTGCTTACTTTATGTATCTTTTTTACTTGTTTTAGGAATTCTGTAAATAAATTTTTACTTTCCTGTGTACTTTCATATTAATCATCTACGTACAATGTTTACTCGATATATCTCCAAATCACGGATCAAGCCAGGGACATATATCGGCCAGGAAATAATATGCATGTATTTTTTTTTGTAGTCTGGTGTATATGACCCAAACACCACTAGTGTAAGTTTTTATGAACACCGTAGAAGAGTTAAAGCAACAGTATAACTAAAATGCATGGACATACGTATAACAACAAGTGGACCAAATTTCCTTGACAAGAATTACCATTGTGGGAGAATTTTCCGTTAGAACGGTACAGTGGTTGCAGCTGATTGCATCGGTGTATCCGACCGATTGGAAAATAAGATCGTCCGCGTCGCTGAAAGTGATTACGCGAAAGGAATTGTTCCGCTTCGACGTGGCTGTATATCGTCTTATCTATGGTAAAAAATATCGGGGCTCCGGCACGTGTCCGCCAATACGTCTGTCGATAAATATTGTCGGGACGCCGCTTACACCTGTAAAGAAACGCACAGAATGTCGGTGAGAAAATAGGACACGCGTTGGTGCTAAACACGACAATGTCCCCGAGATAAGAAGGTTGACGTCATGGGGTCCTGAGACTGCAGCCTCGTGACAACCATAAACTGGCATCTACACAAGCGCGCAGGCGGTTTTTATGCTGACCGGATAAGCTCTGTGTCGGTATCGTTTCTAGTCACGATGATTTTAATGCGTTTAGAAACGCGAGACCTATTCATGGGCGAGATCTGTTGCAATTAATGCAGTCCACTCAAACGACGAGACAATTTTAATTGCTCTGGTACTCCATAGTAGGACATCGCCCAATGGTGCTTGTTTAAATTAACCCTAACATACGTCTGCTTCTTAAAAATAGTTGCTCAAATGATCCTTTTGTAATTTTCAACCATTTTCAAGTACATCGTATTAGAAAAATCATAGAAAAATAAAATTTTGATGGTTGACACAACAAATTCCCACGAAATTAAAGCAATTTAATTAATCAAACTGAAACTAGGAAAGTAAGATTTCTCACAGTGGATGCCACTTTAACATTTTTCCATTCTAAAAGTCCTGAAAAGCATGAGGTTTATTCAAGCAGGTATATCACAATAAACATGAAAATGACAGTTGCATGTATTTTTCTTGAAATCGAAGTCACTTATTCAATTAGATTTTCATAGCAACACTATTGTTCCACAGAACGTTGTTTATAAAACGCCGTTATCACCCTGACACTAGGTCGTCCTAATACAGTCTCTACTCGATAAATTTCCAAAATATTTAACCTATATTTGTTCCAGAACTATTCCCACTACCGCAGGGTATACATACCCTGTGAGAGGCCCCAGCTTCTCGAGATTCAACGACCTTTTTTACATTCGGCAGTGGATCAAAGAATAGTATCTTCTAGCCGATAATTGTCTCTGGCCAGACCCCTGTTTCGGACAATTATCGAGTAGACACTGTAGTGTCTTTTCCTATGTGAACGTTTAATATTGTTTTATAACACGAGCATACGAAATTACACATGTGCGTTAATGTTTTATTATATTTCCTAAGCTTCCTCTTACTTAACTACATAATTTTCTTTCTTAAAAAACTATATATTTTGAATGTATTATTCTCTAGGATTATTTATTATTTTTTGAAGATAAGAAAGAGTAATGTTTTCCCCATAGCAACAGGATTTTTCCTGAGAATTTTTCACCCAAGAAAAATAGTCGTAATTTGAAGTTTTCTAAACTGTGGAGTCGAGCCCCCTCCCCTGTGAGTACTAGGGTTCCTCAAGAAATAATATTATAAGCTACAGATTTATTATGACCTAAGTATGCCATTTGAAGGCACAAAGCTACTCCTTGTAGTCCTATTTTCAATTTCTATTTGTATAAATATCCAACTTTACTTTTAAATGAAGTTTATTTCAATATCATCAATAAGTTTATTTCAAATATCATCGGAATTATATGATATTTGGTTTCATTTTAATCAGAAAAATGCCACGAATATGTTGGTGAAAGTCATGAGTAAGTTGGTGAAAAATAAAGAAGTTTTCGAGCTTCGCTGTCCTTTTCTACGTTCGGCACTGAATCAAAGAACAGTAGGGTCTTGTCGGCAGCATTTCCCAGCTGTGATTTGGACAGATAATTCATAAGAGACACGAATTACGAGTTTACCGACCGCAGCGAACTGTAAATGCTGGTAAACTATCGCTGCCTTTTTCTACGTTCCGCACGGCATCAATCAAAGAATCAAAAAATAGTGTCCCGACGACAAGACTCTGGCTGCTGACATAAAACGCGGATTCACTGTATTACGATCAATGATCGACAGAGAGATTAAACGCGGAAACGAGAAGAGACACATGGGCTGTGCGGTATCCAGTCGTTGTTGGAAGCCCGGCATAAGAGCGTGCTTGGCCGGCTCGTAAACATCGCGGAAAGAATATAGACGCAAACGTATCGAGACCGTACGCATTAATAAGAGTCAAGTGGCATGCATAAATCATTTATCAACGATCGCCGCCTCTTTGTCCATGTCCTTCTCTTTTGTCGACAGTCTGTTCTTGCTGTCTCTGTTCGAGCCCGTTTCCCGCGGCGCGGTGCCGGTGCGACGCGCTTCGCCGATCGTCTCTCTGTCGGTCTGATCGAACCGATAATCGTATTTGCAATACCATGTAATCATGGCCTGCCGTTATCTTCGGTACCTTTATTTTTGTTATCGCCCCGTCGCTCGAGTGCCCTTATTAACCGATTAACGGATCAGCGAGCGCACGTCCCGCGTCGTCGTCACCGTCGCCGACTATTCTCTTTGTTTCTTTGTCAGTTAAATCGCCAGCACTGTTTATCTTCTCCGACGCTTACAGCTCTGGAATATATTTACAATTACCGGCATAATCGCTTATCCCCGTAGAATAAAGAGTACGAAATGCGCACGATCTCTTTAAAGCAGCCACGCCAGTCCGTCTATCTCAATTTATACTAACTAAGACGACATCGTTCTCATTGCCCTCGCGGCGATAATGCGTTATTTTGAATTGCAAACACCCGATCATATGCACTCGGCGACAAAACTATGCGGACGTTTATGTTTTTCATAGATTCTCTGGTGTAGTACAATGACTCTCGTTTATATTCAGACATACTTTCGAAGAGAATCACTTTTTTATTAGGTTGGCGCAAAAATAATTGTGTTCCTATCTCATTAGCTAGACTGCGGATCTTGACGCATTTATGGCTTCTGAAAATTTTCAAACAATACTATAATATAAAATTCCACAGAATTTAGTCGATTTTTATTTATTCCAGATCTACAAAGTCTACTACCACTAAAAATGAGATTTTATTTGTTTCCCTTTCCTAAAGTTATACCTATACATTCCTATACATGCTTAAATTGAAATAAAAACGTAACTGTATGGGACATCAATGTTATTTTTTTCATCTTTTATTTACTGATACAGATATATGTGCCATTATGTTTTAAAAATAATTTCATTTATTAAATGACCGCTTCAGAACTTCAATAAAAAATAGATCCGTGATCTATTGTTGTCTCTGTATCGGAATAAACCAACGGTCGAACATAACCCCAGAAAAGAGTTCCTTCTTGTATTTTAATACGAAATCGGGCACGAACTTCTGCGCTGACCTAACATACCAATGGAAAGTGCGAGAGTTCATCTATCAATTTGTGTTCTGTCTTTTATCGTAACTATCAACTTATTGGGTTGTGGTTACTGTCAAAACGTAAATGGAGAAAAAGCAAATACTATAAATAATTATGAGTTTAAATTAGGATGCGAAGCGACAGAAACTTCTCGCGATATTAACGATGCATTTATTCAACTTAACGAATAATCTTTAACGAATAATCATCTTTCGAAGATGAAGAGGCTCACATATGTATGTCCTTCTGCAATCGGTATTGATTAGACTGCGGATTTTATGCATTTATGATAATAATGTGTAGGTGCAATTTAAAACAGTGAAAAGATTAGAAGAGTATTAATATATTATTTTGGCTATATTAAAATTATTAGTCAAAAATATAAATTTATATTTAGCTCATATGTCTTGCAATTGATGCACGACAGTAATTATTTAGAAAAAGGTCCTCCTTGCCGATTTTAATGATCCTAACCCAGACCTTGAAATATGTGGTTAAGGTCATCATCAACTATTTTTATAAATATCTCGGACAACTAAAGCCGAACGGCGGTAGCATGTATAGGCCAAAGTTGTTCATAATGATGTCCTTGACAACATATTTCAAGGTCATCAAAATCGACGAGGAGGACACTTAGGTACTACAATATATTCTCTATATATGTCGCCGAGGTACTACTGATAAATGTCGCGGAATTCTCCCTACTACCGCCGGGTGTACCCCGTGAGGGGCCAAGAAACATGGAGACCTCGGTCCTGAGGAGACCTGAGGAGTATAACATAATACGGATCGAGGATACCGGTGTAAGATCAGGAGACCAGTACCAATCCAATAACAAAACTTTTTTATTTTTCACTACTTTGTTATGGGACTTTCACCAATATATCCGTGGCATTTTTCTAATGAAAATGATACCAAATATGATTTAATTCCAACTATATTTACACTCCTTGGCGACCAAGATCACTCGAGCTTCGCTAACCTTTTCTACGTTCAGCACTGCATCAAAGAATAGTAGAATCTCCTGAACTGTCTCTGTCGCTCTGACTTTGACATATAGAGTATAGGACGAATACGGTCCTTTTCTACGTTGCGCGCGTATCGAAGAATAGGGTCTCCTGGTCGATGAACGACATCAAGACACGTGTTGCTGACATACATCGAGAATTCACTGTATAAGTATTTACTAACGCCCACGTATAATTCTTCACGTATCACGAAATTCACTAAAATCACAGATATCTGATAGTTTTATCGCAGAGTGTACCGAGATGTAAATACGTAGTTAATGAAATTACATATTCTGTGGAACACATTTTATGTGTTCATTTATGAAATTCACTGGCACTGTGTGCTTACGTACGCTCGTTATCATCCTGCTGAAACATACCAGAGTGCGTTCATTTTAATGCAACTATCATAGAAAGTAGTTATAAACATATTTCAGTTGGATACTTTCTCATTAAAAATGATGGGAAAACAGAAGTGAAATAGAAATTTGTTTTCTTTCTTAATATGTATGTTCAATATATGCTTAATCTCATGAATGCTTAAAATCCGCAGTTTATTTATGAGCCATCATTCACGCGCAGTTATATAATTTTGCAGGAGTGATTACACAAATGCGGAGACGCATGCGTAACTGAGTAGCTAACTAAATGAATGAGAATTTTAATAGTTGATAAGAACAATAATAATTCACCTTAATTTTCCTCACAATTTTAATTTGCTTCTCTTTTTACAATCTTGTTCATATGTAATGACGTACAATTGTAATGGTTATAACCTTCCGCCATTTTGTGCAGTTGTTCGTTTGCTATCGACGATATGTCTAAATGACCAACGTCAATATGAACTGGCAACATAGCTCGTATGTCGAGTATGAATAAAAGAAAACTGAAAAAAGACTAAAGATTAAAAGAACAAATGAATGTCTATGTAGCTTCTGTATAAAAATCTGCAGTCTAGTAAAAGATTATATTATTATAAATAAATGTAATAATTAATGGTGGGAATGAGAATCATCGGTCGAAGGTGTTAGAAACTACCAGAGCCAGAAATATTAAAAAAAAAATGCCGAAATTGTGTATGTTTATTTGTCTTGTAGAAAATATATGGATGGATTCAACCATTTTTACACTGGGATTACGGGATCCGTCAAAAATGAGTTTTAATATTTTTAGTTTACGATTATTGAGATTGTGAGGAATTATTCAACAAATTAATTTTTTTCTGTGTATATTATAAAAAAAACGGCTAAAAGATTGGATAGATACATTCTTGTTATTTTTGTAAAGTAATGTAAAATAGTCGCTTTTAATGACCCGTAAAGCTAGTGTTAATTACCTGTTCTATTGTTTACGAAATTGAGATTATAGATATTAGTTCTAATTTAATGTATGTATACTCTTCACACATAAATGTAACTTAACCCTTAGCACTCGAGTGGTGACTCTGAAGCACCACTAGAAATTGTTGTGGCATTATTTCAAAGAAATTACAAAAAATATTACGAAATATTTGTTGTATTACAAAAATATTTAGTAGACCACTAAACATTTAAATATTATATGCAGAAATTGGATCAGTTTCGTATGAATAAAATGAGAATATTCTAAAACGGAAGAAATATTTAGTTTTAGAATGAAAATAGCGCCGAGTGTAAAGGGTTAATTTGTTTAGAACATGAATGAAAAAGCTAATAAGTTACTATAGTCTAATGCATTACTTAAATAAAATCCTACGGCCCTGTTTCCACAGCTGCAATTCTTATAATATATGACAAAAATGGGGAAATGGTCATCAAGAAGTACACAGTTTAGTCACTTACAAAATTTGCCTAGCTCCAATAGTATGCAGCACGTTTCACTCCATCTTAAAATGACATCTTTATTACTATGAAAACGTTTTCCGATACGTGTTGTAAAACCGTTTTTATAAAATGTGCTTTCTACTAAAATTGCACAAAAATCGGTGAATGTCACTTCGACACGTTTTCTTGTCAAATGCGCAACTTTCACTCGAATCCACAACCGAATTCTCAATGTGCTCGTGCGATTTGTTTCCTTTTCCTTTTCACAAGCGTCCATTGACCTCTCTTTTTCTCTCGACCAATTTCAATATCGTCGTTAATCGCTGCGTAGAATGCGGATAGAATAAACGAAATGCTCAGCATAGCTGCGCCCATTTCTATCGACTTTTCACTAGAAATATAAGGAACAGTGAAAAATGAAGGCCGAGGATTTAGCACTGTCTTGCGAATGGGCTTCCACTCGCGCAACCGAGCATAGACGAAGTATTGTGCACGTACTGACCCCATGCGGCACCCAGCACCATTTAACAGTCAACCATAAATTCTTTATGAAATCA
Organism: Halictus ligatus; assembly: GCA_028454255.1. Classification (NCBI taxonomy): domain Eukaryota; kingdom Metazoa; phylum Arthropoda; class Insecta; order Hymenoptera; family Halictidae; genus Halictus; species Halictus ligatus. The sequence goes on from CM052138.1 coordinate 1,462,796, forward strand.
TAGCTCTGTTTCGCGATTTGCTGGACCTAGTGTTCTCTAAAACAATCGAGCAATAAAAAACAAATATATGTCGATCTAACTCTTCTTTCCTAATCAATTCCGACCAATACCGTCTTAGTTTTATTGTTGTGTCTTACATTTTATTAAAAATAAAAATGTTCTGCTTCTATTACAAACTATTCGAACCAAATAAAAAGGTGTTTCCGCCTTTAATAATTTTAATAAGTTAATTATCATTTTTGTCATAAATGAATAGAATTAGCAGTTTTTCATTATCTGTATTAATCTAAATTATCTATTTATATTATTTATAGATTATATTGAATTTCTTTCATGTACTGAAATTATGAAAACTGCTACACTTTATTTAGGTATATTATATATGAATTGTAATAGTTCTAAGGGAAACAAGGACCAAATCGAAAGTCCTTTTGTTCATTAATAATTTCGAGAATCTTCTATTCTTATCACAAAAGCATCTTTATAACGTTGGTGACGATTGCACTAAATATCTAAAACTGGTCCTTTTGTTTGATTTAATCATTCTCGTGTTAATTTTGTCAATGCCAACATTTTTAATCGCATTATCAGCCATTAACAAGTTGAAATTATTTGACCGATTCCACCGTTTCCCTGGAAGCTGAAACGTGGAAGTTACGCGGAATATAAAAGGAATACGTCCTTAAACACGAATTTTGCTGTAGAGAGTGCTTTAACGACAGAATAACATTTAGTCGTTCGCGACTGGCAATGCGGCGAGCCATTAATTCCGCGAAAGAAATCGGACTTGAGAAAACGTATATCCGAAAAGGACGCTCGACAGACGCCAGGCGCCAGGTATCCTACATTTTATTTACAAATAAGGAAGCCGTTGCCGAGGTTTTACGTGATTTTCTGCAACGCGGTCGAGGCCTGACGAGCGTTACGTGCTTCCATGACGAAATAACGTGACAACGGATAAGATGACTCGAGAGAAAAAAAGAAAAAGCTTAATTGGATATTCGTCGTAGTTCAATTATCGCCGCGCATTGTTAAACGCGTCTACTGCGTGAATATCTGTAAAACTATGTGCATTGTAAATTTCCAGCCTGCACACTATCGCTCCATAAAACCCGAGGTTTGCGCCAACGAGTTCGTGAGCATTGCGCGAGCTTCAATAGATTTCGTACATTATGCTCGTACATTGTGTTCATACGTCACAAGTTCATAAGTTGTGTTCATACGTTATGTAACACTGAGGTTTCATAAAACACAGTAGAACCTTTGCAAGAATCCATCTATTGTTTGAGAACGTATGCTGTAGCAGCTGTTTGATTATATATTATACCATAAAACGCTTGATTTATTACTGTTAAAGTTATAAAACGTATTTCTTTATGATGTGACATTTAACTTCAGATTTTATGCATTCATAAGAGAAATGAATAAGTGAAAAACAAAACTATGAAGACATTACATTAATTAACGAATATAAGGTTCCATTATTTTAGACTTATTATATGTATTCACGAAATAATACATTTTCACTTTATTTTTGTTTCTTTCGATTGGTTTAGAAAATTTTTATTTCACACGAAAATCATCAAATCTAGACGTGGAGGAAATCCAAACGTGGGTGAAGCATTGTCCTAGAATCTGCTACGCGAAAAAGTGATTTTTTATTGAAACGTAGTACAGTGTCTACCCGATAATTGTGCAAAACATGGGTTCGGCCAAGGACAATTATTAGCTAGAAGATACTATTCTTTGATCCAATACTGAACGTAGAATAGGACAAGCAAAGTTCTAGAGACCTCTCACGGGAGGTATGTAGTAGGTTTAGTTCTGGGGCAATTATAGGTTAAATATTTTGAACATTTATCGAGTAGAGACTGTACTACATTCCTTTAGCACAACGTAGAATTTTGTTTTGTCGATAAAACTTATTATTATCAACGTCAAGCTAATGATGATGTCTATAAGATTGTTGAAGGCCTAGTGGACCCTGGAGATTCCTAAAGGATTTACAAGGGTATCTTGAACCTTAGCTTACTTAGAAAGGAACAGGGCTCGGAAATAGGAAAAGAAAAAGTAATGATAGTTGGAAAAGAATGAGACGAGGGAGGTGGAGAAGAATAGAGAAAATAAAAGAAAGAATAAAAGAAATAGGAGAATGAAAGAATAGGAGAGAAGAGATAGAATGGGGATAGAGTAAAAAATGTTAGAAGGAAATGATGAATAGAAGAAAGAAGGCAAATAATAAGGACAATGACGTGAAGGGTAGCGAGAAGTACAGTCTTATCTAGATATATGTCCCAAATATCTGGTCGATAAAATCCAATACCCTGAGAGGCCAAGAAGTTTCGCTGTTTTTTCTACGTTCAGTAGTGTATCAAAAAATAGTATCTTCTTGTCGATATATATCGCAGGGTAGACCCGTGTTATGGACATATATCGAGTAAACGCTGTATAAAGAGAAGGGAACGCGTTTGGCACTTTCCTCTCCTGTAGAAAGAACGGTAGTAATGTTTTAAAATACCGAAACCACGAAATTCAGTGACAAAGACATAGTGCTGCACCGTTATCATTAAAATCCTTCCTCTATACATAACGATTATTAGAACGAAATACAACGTGAATGGGATATTCGTTGCAGCGCGCTATTATGTAATGTAAAGTCTTGGCAAAATACGTGCCATTGTTCCCGTTCAGACAGATTTTTGTTGATTTGGTAGGCGAGCGATTTCGATTCGTGTGATCGCGCGATTCAGTACTCTTTCCCCATAAAAGAGATACATATACGCGATAAAACGAAAGGCAGAACGCTGAGCAGCGCTGCTTCTTACGGTCGCGATAAAGAAATCTCGCGCGCCCCGAATGGAAGTAGAAAGCGCGCGGACAATGACAGCGGGGACTTGTCCACGGGTAATAAATGCGAGTTCGCTAATTGATTCTAAGTAACCAATAAATTGCTGAGCCGGCTACGTTGCAAAAGCGGCTAGTGGTGTGCGAAGCGAGCGTGCGTGTAGTATCGTTTCCCAACAGATTATCTTCCTCCTTTTTCCTATTCACGACGCATCGTTGCCGCCAGACCAAAGTTCGCCAGCTTTTTCACGGTTGTCTGAAAAACGAGAGCCTCGATCTGCAAGCTTCACTATCGACGATAGCTATACCATGCATACGTATATACATATGGTAGACTTGTGAAATATTTACAACGTTTACAATCATTTTCCCCTAACGTCGGTGATCTTATGCGGCATTCCTTTAAGCTTAATTTCTAAAGTCAAAATAAATCGAAATGAATAAACAACTTCAATAAAACAATCAAATAAACTGCAAATAGAATAAAATAATTCTTAAACCATAATAACTGTTTTCCTGTTTTAGTCTTTTAGTCTAATGTTATACAGGGTGTCCCAAAAATGTTGTATTTCCTTGAAAGGGTTGATTCCTAAGATCAATCGAAGTAACTTTTTCCTTTGCGAAAATGTTCTCCGCGGCTTCATTATGGAGTTATTAATGAAAAGCGCGAATCAATCAGGTTGCGACAACAGCGAACGGACTCTGGCTCGGCCAATGCCAACGCCACGCTCAGCGGGACCCGTCGCCGAGCCAGAATACGTCCTCTGTATCCACGCTCTGATTGGTCAGTGTGTTTCGTTAATAACTTCTTAACAGTGTAGCATTTTCGCAAACGAAAAAGTTACTTCAAATGATCTCAGGAATCTCTTCTCTTTCAAGGAAGTACAACACTTTTGGGGGCACCCTGTATATATTAATCCCTGCTTTGCAATTTAATTCCAAAGTTACAAATTTACATTTATAATACTATTTCAGTTCGTCTGACTTACTACATACATATCAATGGAAAACAAAACTTTTAGTGCTCCAAAAATTAGTGTAAAATGGATAGGTTGCTACTACATATGCTAGTTTATGGGAGAAGAAAGTTAAAAATAATCAAGTTTGGCATATGAAACCCATCACGTACCTGATTTTGAGACTTTATTTTAAGGCAAGGAGTTAATGTTGCACATGAATAATTTGTCATGTCATGCTCTACAAGGACATTGAAAGAAAAATACAAGATTCCATTAACGGATGATTTTGAAATTTTGTAAAAAAATGGAACGCCGAGAAGAAACGCTTTTCGTCATTACAAACGTCCCTTGAAATAGTATAACTTTGCCGTGAAAAATCTCTTCGTACAAAATTAAGTATCAAAGATACAGGGTTTACTCGATGTATCTCTAAGACACGGATCTAGTCAGGGACATATATCGGCCAGGAGATACTATTCTTTGATCCACGCCGAACGTAGGATAGGACAGCGGAGATCTAGAAGCGACCGAGGTCTCTCGAACTTCTTTGCCACGGGCTATACCCCGCAGCAGTGGGGATAGTTCTGGGACTTCTATCGGCTAGGCACTTGGAACATACAATACCTATATAGGTATTATAAAGCAAACAGATTGTAACGAGCAAGTTAAAAAAAATTCATTGCGCATTTGATTAAATCTTGTGTTTATTTTTATTCGAAGATAGACAAGGAGAAGGTGTGTTTTCGTGCTATTTGGCTTCTAACGTTCGCAAAGGTAAAACTGCAGTAAAAGCAACAGAAAAGATTCGTACATGGCGAATAGTGATGCTGCTATACATATAAATGAATGAGTGATAGAAATAGACATTTTAGTACGAGTACAGAGTCTAATTTAAATGATTTCATAGTAGATTTTAGACTTTAGTAATTTAATATAAAATAAAAATTTGTCTTAAATTCTAATGGGAGTTAGGATTAAATATTAAAACATCGATTAAATCTTCAGTCTAATTGAATCAATTCACGTTACATCGTTCAAAAGATTATTAAAATGGCGAAGAGAATATTAAAATCTACCGTTCAAAAGCACTTAAATTTTTTTCTTACTGAAAATGTTGACATTGCTTTTCAGTCAATTCCAGTGTTGTTATCATTTACATGGATCCATTCAGTAGAAGGAAGGAAAGTTGGACACCGACGATAAGTGATTGCCATGCAACAGCAACGATCTGTACGATATTTAATTACGTGCGGACGTGCAATAAATATTCAATATTCAATTACGCGCGGACGTTCGTGTTTCCCAAGAAGATTAGCAATCGAATAGCGACTATATCTCATAAATATTTAAAGAACGACACGGTTGACTACGCTTGTTACACATTCCACGGCGAACTTTGGTTTTATGTTCATTATGAAAAGCGTATAACGCTGGAAGGACATGAATTACTGCTGCCTGCGTTTTCCTAATCGACCATTCATCGAAACTCAACACTACACTTTTTCCATTCTGAGTTTCTTTTGAAATGTTGCGAATTCCTCCTGGCGTCCTTTGCATATTTTTCGTGCAAGCCTTCTCGCATGAGTTTATGTTTACGCTACGTAAAGCAACCATAATTCAAACATCGAGGAATGTTATACCTGCGCTTATGAGCATTCACCGTATACATTGTGTGCACGTTGTACGAAGATAGTAATTTTATTCACGAAAAAGCATACAGCGAAAATATTTTTATGAAATAATTATATTTTATAGATGTTACGACACTGTGAATGAAAATATTTCACTATGACTCCAGTATTTCGTAATAATTTTCAGTCTTGTACAGCAGTGTACGATTTTTGGTAATACGTAGCATTTGGTTGCTTGCAATGAGACGCATACTATAATATAATATCCTCTTAGGAAATGTAGCATGTAATACGTAACTTCGTGGTAGATGTATTTAGTAACTACATGCTACGAGTTCGTAATGATATGATTTTCAGTAGATCGTTGTGCTACCTGATTTGGTGGTAGAATGTAGTTCTACACTTTTTCAATGAAACATACCGCGTTAACTTTTAGAATGTAGTATTACAGGAGAAACAGTATAATTCACGATTATCAATTCACGATACAGAAAATTCGTACTATGATTTACTCATGCTACTAATTTATTTCCCTACAATGTAACAGTACGTGATTTTCGATAGTACAAGGTACTACATACGTATTTTCATTATATCACAGAATCACGCTATAGTAATATTAGATGCTAGTTTCGATGCAGGCCTTTTTATTGAACCTTGTTCTTTTATATAATAATATTTTACAACTATTTTCTTTGCTTTCTTACTATCAATAAACTTCATATATTTAAGTATTGGCTAGATATGATTTCAACGTACTAGAGTCACCGACAAAGGAGATAAACTTCTTTTATTTTTTGATCTTTACAAATTGCAGTTATAAAAACTTTATTTTGCATAAAAGACTGCCGTCTAGTTATTAGCTTGTATAATTTACTTTCGTAAGCAATAAAACCGTCCAAGTAAATACATAAATAGATAATTATTTAGGTCGTCAACCGAGTGTTTGCATTTTTATCGTGGCTTGTTTAAATAATTGTTTCAATAATTTTTGCAGCATTTTAAAAAATCTAACGAAACATTCTAAAAAACTTTCCTGAATTATACCAACTAAAAATAGAAGCTTTTGATTACATTTGATCAAAGATGCATATCTTTATAAAGATATAATATAAAACAATTTATAATTATTCAACATAATAGAAATCTATCGCAATTTAGCTATATATCAACGAAGAACATTGAAAAAGAAATATATTGAAGAAAAGTAAGTTGGAAGTGAGTCGCTGGTTACTTAAGTATACATACAGGGTGTCCCAAATATGTCGTACTTCCTTGAAAGGGGTGATTCCTGACGCAATTTGAAGTATCTGTTTCCTTTACGAAAATGTTCTCTGTGGCTCTGTTAAAGAGTTATTAGAGAAACAAACAGACCAATCAGAGCGCGGATACAGACCAAGCCGAGCCGGGATCCCTCTGCTATAGTCACGCTCTGATTGTGGTGCGTGTTTTTCGTTAATAACTTCTTAACAAAGTCACGGAGAACATTTTCACAAAGGGAAAAGCTGCTTCAAACGATCTCAGGAGCTATCCCTTTCAAGGAGGTACAACACTTTTGGGACACCTTGTATTCATACATAAGTATTAATATCGAATGTATCAAAGTTGAGAACAACGCCAAAGATAAAATAATGATTGTTTCTCGACGCTTGTATAGATGATCGTCTAGTAAGCGTTGCTTTGATCGCTGCTTCAATGTAAACACTTCCATTATAAAACAATAGAATATATTTCTATGCTTCGCCCTCATCATCGATCTGATCGTTTATCGCATCTCCAACATAAACGTATCCTAAGGCCTAACTCGCACGGATCACTTTTCGACGGAACAATAACAAAACAATAGTTTTTGTATGATTACTAGACTGCAGATTTTATGCTCTTATGGTAGAAGAAGTAGATGCGATTTAAAATAGCAAAAGATTACTAGGTGCTAAACTTACTGAGCACTAAATGTGACTGACAAGTATTTCCACAAGAAAGTTACGAAATACACAAGCAAGCTCTTTATAATAACCAGAATCTAGGTTTCATGCATTTTTGATAAAACTGAGTAAATGCAATTTAAAACGCTGAAAAGATAAAAAAAACTTTAAGAATATTAATACATTATATGCACTACATTAAAATTATTAGCTCCTGCTTACATTTATATTTAGCTGCTGCGTCTTGTTATAGATGCACAACCTTTTTATTTTGCATAAAGATGCAGAGTCTAGTAATAACTAATAACATAGAAAGAGAGAATTCTCCATATAGCTCTCGTTTCTTGCAATCGATGCAAAAAATTTATAATTTTCATAAAGATCTGGATTGATATAGTGATTACAAGACTGCAGATCTTTATATAAAATAAGAATTGTCCAAATCAATTGTAAGAAACTGAAGTTGAAAACCTAAAAAGACGAAAATTCTTCTTCTGTCTTTTCAGTCTTGTATTTTACCAATTCTATTTTCCCATAAGTGAATAAAATCCACAGTCAAGTGATTACACCAGCTTTGGAACACACCGCTCACGGACCGCACTGGCATAAACATTTTATGCTTAGTATTTCTATGAAGTTTATTATATATTGTATATTTGTAATAATATGCATGAATCCTCAAAAGGGCCACAGCGACAGCCACCGTTCTTGTGGTTGTCGCATGAATCAGAAGTGGTCCGTGTGAGTTAACTTTTGGATCTAACTGTATACGATCTTCGGAAGTTCGTAATGCGATGACGATATCGTGACAGTCAAGAATTCCGCGCGATCATTACCTTAATTCTATGCCGGCCGAATCATTGACGCGTTCGGTCGAACGATTCCCAACTGGCCTCGATAAACGACCAGATCTCGAAACAAGCTCTCTTTAGAGCTCGCGAAATCACGGTGTCAAAGGTCAATATTCGAATTGTCGTTAACAGAAGCTGCGTCACACAGCAGGGCATTTGCCTAATCTATTCATTCGAAATTACCGTCCTACCGCAACCTGCCAGCTGATGATTCTACATACAAAAACAAGGAATAACAATTTTGTGTTTAACGCCTCGTTTGCAACAAAGTTTACTCGATATATTTTAAAAACACGGATCTAACCAGGACGTATATCGGCCAGGAGATGTTATTCTTTGATCCACGCTGAACGTAGAAAAGGAGAGCGAAGCTCTGGAGGCCTCGGTTCATGGCCCCTCACGGGGTATACATACCCCGCGGCAGTGGGGGTAATTCTGGGACTTTTATCGGCTAAGCATGTAGGACATATACAGGGTGTTTCGTAAATGGTGGGCAAAACTTTAGTAATAGATTCCTAATGCTTAGAGCAGATACAAGAGTTATATTAACATAGGTCCGGAAATGATTAGTTTCTAAGTTATTAAAGTTTCTGTGCCACAAATCCTGTCACATCGTCTTAGAGGAAATGTTCCATATGATCTCCTCTTGTCTCGGTACGAGCCCCAGCTCGTCATCTCATTAATAAAGTATAATTTTTAAATAAGAATAATATACTTCGATAATGTAAACATAGACCGGTGATTACTCAAAAAACATTGTTGATGCCTTTAAACTGACTGTGGCACAAAAACATCAATAACTCAGAAATTAATCTTTTTCCGATCTATGTTGATATACCTTTTTTTTCTTCTCTAAGCATTAGGAATCTATTCCTAAAGTTTTGTCCACCATTTATGAAACACTCTGTGTAGAGTAAACATTGTAGTACATATGTTATAGAGATAAGAATCGGCTGATGCGTCTATTTATGATCCACCGATTCTACTTTCCGCAGATACTAGAGCACGCGAACCCAGCGGGTCTTCAAACTTCTTCCATCATTTCGGAAACAACCTGTATATCTGTAACATACGCTAATTACTATTAGTATTATTTACTATATTAGGCTATCGTCCATGTCAATCTTACATTCATTCAATCCTAGTCCATGTCAATCTTACAGTAATATACATTGTCACATTACATATTTGTAAATATAGCTAGCTAAACTAGGCCCGAGAGGTAGGGATATACAATTTTGGTGCATGAACTGCAATGTAAGACAGAAAAATCCTCTAATGCTAAACTTAAGTCAATTAAATCTAGACACCAAGACCTAAGGATCATTAAATTGATGAGAAAAGAAAACAGTCTTCTCGATTCCACGACATTTTTATCTTGAAAATATTTTTATTCCTGTACTTCGTAGGTCTGATAGCATTCTATACACAGTAGTAGGTCCATTCACTCGCAAGGAGAGTGCAAACCATTGTTGTCGCGGATTCAGTTCAGATTTTGCAGAGTTATAGATTTAATTCTCTCAGTTGAGTACGAAAATACATATAAAAATCGAAAATACATATAAAAATCCATTTTATATGCTCAATAAATTTGAAATAATATATTTTTGCTAACTAAAAAGGCCTGATTGAAAATGATACTCATTATTTTACAGAAGAAATCCACTAGAGATCTACTAGCTTTATCGAATACATACATAAAAGATAATAATTATAAATTATAGATAAGAATAAACAATAGAAAATAATATTAAAATAATACATAAGAAACAATAACTAGTAACCAAAACGGTTGATGTGGCTTGCGATCACACTTCCTGGAGTTGGTATAATGTTGCACATAACAAAAATTGTAAATATTGTATTTGATTTCTATATTTATTCTACGTAACGTATATTTTTTATGTTGTACTTCCATCGCCTTCTGGTACGATTAATATGATACAAACTCCACGAGGCGTGATGGCAATCCACATTAATCGTTTTGATTACTATTTATTGTTTCTTATGTATTATTTTAATATTATTTTTGGTTTTTATTCTTATCTGTAATTTATAATTATTATCTTTTGTGTATGTAGTGATAGATCTAGTATTTCTTCTGTAAAATAATAAGTATCATTTTCAATCAGTCCTTTAGTCAGTAAAAATATATTATTTAAAATTTATGGAGTATCCAAAATAGATTTTGACGTGTGAAATATTAAAAAAAATAATAAGTTGCCAACGAAGGAATTCGAACCTAGGCTTACAACGTACAAAGTTCAGCTCGTCGCCGCTACGCCGCACCTTGGTAACTTTGTGAACTAAATTGGCACTTTACGGTTATATCGAAACTTTAATTACAAATATCTCGAAAACTATTGAGTGTCTGTCCCTATAATGGGGTATTTTCGTAATCAGCAGAACTAAATCTATAACTCTGCAAAATCTGAACTAAATCCGTGACGACAAGGGTTTGGAGTCTCTTTGTCAGAATGAACCACTTTCATAATTGTCGGCATATTTGTATTTGCAACCGAATAAATTTCTGTTAGGTAATAATAATAACGAGACAAGAAAAATTGTCTAAATCGGTTATAAGATACAGGAACCAAAAAAAAATATTGAAATAATACGTTGATATTCTTAAATTCACTTATCCCTTTTTCTGTTTTCATAAAATCCTTGGTCTAATAATAATTCAGTGTTCCTTCAGTTTTGCGGAGTAGTATAGCATTTCAGCGATCTCTGGAGGAGATCGGTGGACTGTTTCGGGAGCCACCCCCCGTTCCTCACCGTTGCCGTGGGACAACGCCGCGCCGGCCCGACGGCGTCGCGGCGCGGCGCGGCCTCAGATAAGCGTCGGTATAACGACCCGTGAGAGAGAAGGAGAGAGAGAGAGAGAGAGAGAGAGAGAGAGAGAGAGAGAGAGAGGCCGAATTAGCTGGCGGGGCTTCGGTGCGAAAAAAAAGGAAGCGCGGAAAAAAAGAACGTGGAATGATAAAGGAACGTCGGCGCTTGAGTAAGAGGGTGTGAGGAGGGGGCGCGGGCACGATGGCAAGGGAAAATGAAGAGGGGACCCAGCTGGTAAAGGGGGGAAGATGAAGAAACGAGAAGAGGAGTGGAAAAGGTTGTCGGTCGAGAGTCGTGAGTCGAGGCAGAAACAGAGATAGGGAGTACAAAGAGAGAGACGAGAGGTCGGGCGCCACGGTTTAGCGCCATGGCGCCGGCTATATTATCGCATGGCGTCACTTCGATTAAGCCGTGCAATCTAAATGTAAATATTAGCATACGTAATGACCGGGCATAACGCGCTCGCGCGCGCGTTCGCCCCGGGAATGAGAATAGACGAGGAGAAACACGTATGGAGCGGGGGTTAGAAGGTCGCGGGGAAGCGTGGGAGGAGATCTTTTGCGATCCGTTCCTCTACGATCGAGACCTGACCGACGCGCCGCGATACGACGTCGATATTGTGCGCGTTCTTCTGTCATCTCTTATCGTACGTGACGCACAGTGGTCGAAACGATGGACTTAGCTGGCCAAAATTAAAAATACCTTCGTATTGATTATTTATTTCAACAAAATGTAGTAATTATAACACTATTCAGTAATAAAGTATTAAGAATGAATATATTATATTTATATTTAATAGATTCTATTACATTAGATATTGTTATTCATTCTATATTGTTATATAGAATGAATTATACTACATAATACATATACAGGATGTTCACGGTAATACTAGCCAATGTTCTTCTTCCAAGTAGTAAACATTAGAAAAAAATGAAAGAGGAAAAACTTATACTGTTTTTTTGCAAGCAATGTAATGATGTCAATGTAATTTTTTTATCTGCATTATTTTTTTTTAGAAATGAAGGTAGTCTTCAATTTTGTAAATCGAATGCTATGTATTTTTTAATACCATATAAAAGCGTGTTCCCAAACGTATTCACCTTTCAGAATATAGATCACACTTACCAGAAACACTGCCGTAATGAACAAAAATATACGCGGTTTGTTTAAAACCTAAGAATTAGTACTTATGACAATTTTAAGGATTCAGCCTGTATCTCAATTATTTCTCACCTTCGAGGAATATGACATTTAATGGATGCATAAATAATTTAAAATATATCAGAGTATTATTTTTCGCAAGTATTTAACTATCTTGAATAACAACAAATTTTTAGCTTATGCAAAATTTTCCAAATTGACTTTTGGTCAGCTACTATAGATCCACCATTCGAACCACTTTGCTACGCTACACGATTCGTTATCTATGGCATGAAAATAAGAAAACCAATTGTCTTTATAATGCATTGTTGACTGAAGATGTCAGATGGCATAATTTTATTTTTCGAACGTTATTGCCTGGAGATGTCAATTAGTTTTTTTCATTTATGGATATAAGTAATAATAATAGTTTAATTCTTTACGATTCCGGTAAAAACAGGTAAGCACGACTGCATTGCACTGTATTCAATAAACAATGTGTTAATAGGGGAGAAGTGGGTAATGAAAGACACTTAAGGGGAATGGACATTTAAAAAGGATAAAAGTCCCAGAACTATCCCCACTCTAGAGCTTCGCTGTCCTTTTGTACGTTCGATGTGGATCAAAGAATAGTATCTCGTGACCGTTAATGTCCCTGGCAAAACCCATGTTTTGGACATATATCGAGTAAACACTGTACTTGGAGAATAAGCTAACTTTATACTAGATGTGCATTTTAGCTGAAGAGAATCTTGAAATATCAAATGGAAAAAATGATACAACTTTGTCAATATGTGTACTGTTTTGTTCTCTTTCCTTCAAGCTAGATGATGCTACCAGTTACTCTGTTAGTAGTAGAAGCTCACAAAATTTCAACTCAATCGATCGAATGATTACTAAAAAACAAATATATGAAATTTGAACTCGATGAATTCTTACGTCGCCGGTCTTAACTTTGTGAGTACTTTTCGCCCACTTATAGCAGTTGAAAAAATGGTTTAATTATAGATATAGATATAGATATAGATATAGATATATAGATATATAGATCTATAGATATATAGATATATAGATATATATTGTAGATTATTGTCTGACTCCAAATATTGCCCATTACTGCATCAACAAATTTAAAAAATTCGATTTTTTACACCAAAAAATGCCTACTTCTCCTTAGCAGTAATTACAGTAAAATTACAATAAAAGATGATATTTAGTATTATAAATTACTTTTTACAGATTTAGAACCTAATGTAATTCTTAACCCTTCAACGGCGGTGCCTGAGTCTATTTGGACCCAGAGTATCAAAATAGTCAATTGTGCACTCAATTTTTGGAAATTAAACTACACAAATAGCTGTTATATTCGAAATAACACAGAAATTAATGCGTCTACAAGAAGTACCCTTTAAAGTGTATTTTAAAAAATTTATAATTGTAGCTGTGAACAGTCAACAATTGTACATATAGTTATGAAAAAGGTCTTTCGAGTATAGAAATATTATTTGAATTGCAGTTTTCACAAACTCGTGCACAAAAAAATGTTTTTCTATATGTAGAAAGATGCGCAATCTGCTCATTGCTATAGATCGCAAGGGTTGAAAACATCTGAAAAGAGATCGCGTCGACGACGTTGCAAAAATCCTTTTGCAAAAATATTTTTGCTTTGTCGAGTAGTTCCGTTTGTGTATTTTTATTCATCCGAAACAACACTGATTGAGTAAATGGAGAAAGAATATTAAACATAATCGTTATGAAGTTTGACCAATTTCTTTATTTGCAAGCTTGATGATCGCTAGACTGCAGACAAAAGTGAATCGGTAAAATACGAAACTGTGGAGTAATTAGTAGAATTTTACAGAGCACTACTATGACATTTTCGGTTTGTCGAAATTATTAAAACAGAAACTACATTTTTATTTAATTTATGTTTCTCGCAACCGATTTGGAGCATTTTTATTTCGTATAAAAATCCGCAATTTAACGAATACTAAACTACAGAGTTTATGAAATCAGTGGGTAAAATTTAAAACGGTAACAAAATTACAAGAAATTAAGAGATTTTCTGTCCATTAGTGTCAGTTTATTGGTTATTAAAAAAATTCGTATTTGGCTCTTGTGGTTTGCAATTAAGCCAGACAATCTTTCTTTTAAGAAAACCCACGGACAAATGATCACTTTAGCATCGATATAAGAAAACTCAAGTTTATGACGAAATGGCACCAAATCCTTTTTTTTTTTTAGCTAGTTGCAATATTGCCAATGAATAAGCACGCGAATTGATTGGAGCAATGGTAGAAATTCTTCGCTGCGAAAAGCGTAACACATAATAATATGCGAACAGTCTCGGTTAGTACATTACCGTGGCAGACACAATTGTCTGACGCTTATGGAAAGATATAAGCATTTCATTGCCGGTCTGTGCTTCGCGAATTCTTTGATCCCGTATTTACCATTTTCACTAATGTTTCGATTAACTGAAAAAATTATTAACATTATTATCGTATCTTTGTGTATTATTCTCACTTAGTTGAACATGAAATGTAATCCTAAGATTTTATTCTTTTACATTTTATACTATAACGATGTTCATATTGTATTGAAGTTCATGAACTCCATGCATCAGGCAACGTCATACTGAGAAGAAAATTAATTTTAATTTTAACTTTTATAGCGAAGCTCTTGAGAACGTTTTAAAAATTGATATAGATTCTTTATACAGGTTGTTTCCGTTTTTATGTTGATAAAAACGGTATTGCTATTTCTATTACCGAGCAACAGATTATGAATGTCTCGACAGCATCGGCGTGATCGGAGTGCGAAGGGTTAACATTTTTCAAATAAAATTGACTGACAGTTGACATTCAACGAACGATGAATCTGCAATTTTATCGCTCATAAATTGATGGTACTAAACTCATGTGTTCCCGTATACAAGAAATTGCTATTGAATCCAATTGAAACTAACGACGCACGAACGCTAACATTACTTATCGTACAAGGTGTTTCTATTACACGCAGCGAACATTTCAAGGAACGATTTCGTAGAGATAAAGTAAAACGAAAATTGAGAGTGACGACATTGCGTTTGTACAAGAGGAATGTTATTTCTTTATTAAACGCAAGATCGGACGACACGACGAAGCGCGTGAAATAAATGATCCTTCGTAACTTTGTAACGTGACGACGATATCGTGATGAGAAAGAATTTCGCACGACGGTCACGATCATCGAGTAAGTTGTCGTTCGGCAAGCTGGTTGCCCCCCGCTGATAGAAGGTGAAGTCGCCATGTCACCGATTCGCGTCTCTCTTTTATGTCCCGCGAAAAGAAACTACGACCCGCGAACCTGTCGATTGGCCAGTCACATTGATTCTCATCGTCTTGGATGTTGAAAACGACATTCGCGTCGGACATGGCGGAACATGGCCGTCCAATCGGCGCTTAATGGCGGGACGCGTTTGAATTTCCCGCCACTCCTCGTCCCGCAAGAAAGGCGTCCACATCGAAGACCACGAATACCACCATCGAATATAGATTATACTAAATACAGTATTACCTCGCGATATACAATATAGAAGCAGGGATTTCAAACCAATATGATTTTGATATCGGTATTGCGTCAGCAAAATTATATCATAGTTTCGATATAACAGCAATATCAATATCATGCACATAGTGTGGAAAAGCGTAAGCGTAGAAAATGGTGTTGCAATAAAATAAGAAAACATCATGACATCATAGTATAAATTATAGAATATGACGTCCCATATATCACAAAGACGTCTCTAAGAAGTCTTAAAGACATCCGTTTATGAACATTCAGACGTTTTAAAGACGTATTCAGAGTCCTACGGCGTCTTCCGGATGTCTCTGCAATATCTTGTGTTACAAAACTGTACGTCTTAAAGACGTCTTCGTTTGTAGTTGCGAGCCTAACCAGTCGATTTCCGACCCTAACACACACCTAACCTTGAAATTTTGTGCAATTTTCGACCCTGACTTTGCGATTTTTCTGTAATTTCCGAACCTAATTTGCGAATTTTCCAATCTTCGATTTTTCTAACTTTGCGATTTTTCATTCATTTCCGAATCTACATTTGCGATTTTTGCAATTTTGTGTCTCTAACTTTGCAATTTTCTACCCTAACTTTTCACTCGCTCGAGAAATTTTGAAATTTATTTTGGCGGATTTTTTTTAAATTTATTTTAAAATAATCCCTATCATAACATCTCTAAAAAATTCAAGTCATTCAGTCTCGAAACAGACGTCTTTCAGACGTTCAAACGACGTCTAGTAGGAGACGTCTTAAAGCCGTCCAGTTCAGGTCATAAGACGTTCGGACCTAAAATCGACGTGAAATGGACATCTGTCAGACGTCGTGTGCTATCTGGGACGTCATATTATTTTCATAAATTATGGTATATGGAAATATGAGATGGCGCGAACAGTGGCAGGGACTATTTTCCGAAAATTAAAGACTTTTAGATCTTTAAAAAATGCGAATCCCTTGTTTGCTACGAAAAATCGACTGACTAAAGTAACCATTTCGCGACCACGGATGAGGTATCTCACGACGAAATACCGTACGTACGATAACCATAGACGAGTTATCTCGCGACGCAAAGTCGCTTGCGCTGTGCGATAGACGAGTTATCTCGCGACTCAATTTTGCTTACGCTGTGCCACAGACGAGTTATCTCGCGACCAACCTATAATATATATATATGTACGAGATAACTCGTCTGTGGTTATCGTACGTACGGTATTTCGTCGCGAGATAACTCGTCCGTGATTGCGAAGTGGTTAAGAAGCAATTGCTCGCACACATGTTTGGGGGTTTAACTTCGAGGAGAAGAAATAAACATGAATTCTCTTTATTGCGTACACAGAGATATCAATAACGGAGGAACGACAAGGAGCTTTTTCGCGCTGATCAGCCACGTTTTCTCGCTCGACCTAAACTGTGAAAGGGTTAACACACCGCGTCCGCGTCCCCGGCAATTATGCTGTATCGTCGCTTAAAGAGGCTGCCGAGGCCTTTTCGTTGACGCTGTCCGCTTGATTGCGATCATTCATGGTTAGTCTAGTGCCGACGGGACACGAGTTGTCGCTTGAATCGCCGTTAATTTCCCGCCCGCGCCCGTGGGAATGCGAGTCCGCGCGAAATTAGTTTTCTTATGCATGTAGCAAACTCTACGCGACCACTGGGAATTCGAAATTCCTAGTTTATAATGCTTCCCGGAAATAAGGCCCCAGTGGCCATTAGTTACAGGCCATTGTAGAATTCGGAGAGAAAATGATAAAAGGAATTCACAAGGTGACGAATACATTCTGCACGAATGATCCTTTAAAAAATGAAACGTTGCTCACCAGCATATTCAACATCAAACAGGCAACATAGTGCTACAGCTCGTGACGAGCTGTTTGGAAGATTGAAGCGAGCATATTGAAACCAGTTTTCTTCATTATAATAGTTTAAGTAGTTTCTTTTATGAATGTATGTATATATATACATTGGACAATTAAGTGTTTGTATACATTATGATTGTTTTACATAGGTGTATTTAATAAATTGACGTACCGAAAACAATTTAAGTTTCAGCTTTTTTACTCTACAAGTGTTGGAATTGTAAAGACGAAGGAAATCGTTGAATAGATTTTTCTATTTCTGCATGTATTTTAATAAAAATTGTACCAAATTGCAGAGTAAATGTAGTTCTTGTAATGTAAATCTTATTGTTTTTACAAAGCAATATAAAGCAATATATTGTTTTTGTAAGGCAATATATTTAGTGTCGAAAAAATCAAAGTTCAACATTTATATTTCTAACTTCTAACCGTTATTGCAGCCAAGCAATTTAACGTCTAGCAAATCGCTCTTGTACGTGGGCAATAATGGAGATAATTTACACTATAAATAAATCACAAATAAAATAATTGGAGCCTTCAGAAGGAAAGGTGTCTCGTAGAGAGGAGTGTAGAGTAGCTTGTTAGGCGTGCACGGAGATTTTGGCGCGGTTTTCGCGAACATCTTTTTAATCCTGAATAACGACCGTCCTTCGGTGAAACGTACCGTGTAAAGTGTCGGTTCCACCGTGAATGTCATTAAGCGGCCGTCGCACCAGCTCTTTCTAGTCGCGTTTACTTCTCGTAAAATCACGAATCTACACCCTAACCTTTCCAGAAAATCTCGGCGACGTTGGATATTTGCATGCGCTGTTATTCGAGGAACGCAAAAGGCTCGTTCTTATTGACAAAAAATATATATCCGAAACGGGTCGGTAGATATTTCGGCCGAAAAATTGTTTTTTATTATAAAATCTTCAACCAGTTGTATCCTTCTATTTCTTTTCTTTCACGTGTAAACGAGAATAAGATAGAACAGAAGCTTTTCCATTTCTTTTCGCAACATGTAAATCCAATTAAAAAATCTTAGATATTATTTCGTCAATAAAGTTCGAGAAAATAAACATTCATTAATACTGGATAATATTCTTTATCGAGGTAGTACGAGTCTACCTAATTCTCGGTTTCATTAATTCGTATTTAACTAATGGGGTTTGCATAAATTTATACCGGTACCTGATATTATACAAAGATATGTTTTCCTTATCAACCGTCATACCAATATCCAGAAATTATGTCTTATAAATGCATATAATTACCCAGATAGCACAAAGATATCTCGAAACAGACGTCTTTAAGACGTCCATAATAAGTCTTAAAGGTCCATAAATGTTAATTAAAATGAAATCAAATATGCATATGTGAATGGTCATGCGAAAAGGGACTGGGAGGGAAAAACAAATTTCGAAAAAAACGAGTTTAAAGTTAGACCAATAAAGTATTACTGAACGTGTAGAACTCATTTGCAAATTAGTTCAGTTAGTAATACTTATATTTATCTGATTTAGTGATACTATACTGTATCTGTATACACTACACTACGTTAGTGTGTATATTTTGTTGTCACTCCAAGTAATAGCAAAATTAAGAAACAGTATTTTAGTCATTGTACAGTAAAATAGGCCCTATCATAACATCTCCAAAAAATTCAAGTCATTCAGCCTCGAAACAGACGTCTTGAAGACCTCTTGAAGACGTCTTATTTCAGACGTTAACACTACGTTCAGTTGGAGATGTCTTATTTCAGACGTTCAAACGACCTCCAGTTGGAGACATCTTATTTCAGACGTTCAAACGGCGTCTAGCAGGAGACGTCTTTAAGACGTCTTAAAGACGTCCAGTTCAGGTTGTAAGACGTTTAGACCTAAAATGGACATAAAATGGACGTGTTTAAGAGGTCGTGTGCTATCTGGGTATCCAAGAAAATAGAAATGCACCGAAAAATAGCCAGGTAGCCAGCTATTCCACACAAGAGTTAAGTGATTATTTAGAATAAAAATGTAACGAAAACTGTTGCAGTTTGTAGAAGAACACTATTGTTTTGCTTATTGCTATAGTAATTTTAATGAACTCCTTTTTAACGAGACGTTTCAATACGTTTTAATCGATTGTATTCGAATGCTTTCGATGCATTTCTATTTTGAACTAATAGTACAAGGAGCACCATCGATCCTGTCCCGATCATCGCCGATGATCAAGAGTAAAGATGACCGCCTATACGTGCCAAAGATGACGTAATTGGTTGAATAGTGCAGCATTTTCGGCATCTTGCTCCATCCGAATTGCGTGGGAGATAAAGAAACGAAGCTCCGCGGCGGCCATATGGCTTTCGGGTACTGCGTACACACGAAATCCCCGATAATTTCAATTGATGGATCATAGGCCGTAGCTAAACCGTCTTTATATATTCGTCATTCGTGTATCATCTGTCCTAAAATCCATTTGAGATTCTATTAGAAACCGAATTATTCATAAATCATATCGAGGAATCATTTATAATCCCAGAGAATTAGAATAGAATGTCCATCTTCTCGATAGTTACATCAGCCCCCACCCCCAACTCAATTAGAATGTCGAGATTAGAAACCTTTTCTTTGTGCACAGGATGTTTCGTAACACGTCCAGCAGAAAAGTTCATCGCATTCTGCGGCTTAACATGAGAAATGAATATGTCCCTGTGCACAAAGGGCGAAGGCTAACGAAATGCGGCTGCTCGAAACAGACCATTGTAATATCGCTTGTTCGACAGCTTTCAAAATAAAATAGCACAGCGTTCTTGTGATTAATTCTACTTAACTTCGACAATTCGAAAAATAATTGCAGTCATTCTATATTTGAGTCATTCAGTAATTGTTTCAGAGATTCATGACCGCCATATTGGAAAAGAGTATTTCGAAAGAAGTTCACGCTTTAACGTTTAGAATACAGTATTTACTCTATATATTTCCCAAATGCCTAGCCGATAAAAGTCCCATAATTATCCGCACTGCCGCGGGGTATATCCTGTAAGGAGTCAAGAAGCATATCTCCTGGCCGATATGTGTCCCTGGCTAGACCCGTAAACACTGTAATGTATTATCATCTATTGTACAGGTGCCGAAAAGAAATTGTATAAATGTTATTCTGATAGTATGTCATAACACGAATAAAACTACGTGTTCAAACACCTTAGGTTTTTAATCCTTTTTAATTATCAAGCTGATCTTCTTTCTTGTAACTGCCTGAGAAGAGTCACAACAATATCAGCTTTGCTCCCCAATAATTAAATTAGTACCGAATACAATCGTTTCATTTATGATTCAGTATTTGAATCACTCAATAACACAATGAACCATAACATTTAACAAAACAAAATTTATTTCTAACGTTTACATTTATGACTCGTGCAATGTTTCGATGAAAATTCGCTACAGTAGTGTTTTTTTTTATCATCAAATATTTAGGTTAACTTCAATTGTATTTCACAACAATGTATATTTTTAGAACATGGAATTATAGAAAATAATTAAAATGAGTGATACAATCGATTGCTATTTAATGGAAGTGTAAGGCGAACGAGAATCTCTTGCGCAACCGTTTCTGAGGAACGTTAACGAAATGCGTCGTTCGCTATTGGGGATTTTTCAAAGTACAAGAAAGGGAGAGAAGTTGGGTTCTTTCAACTACGAAGGTAAGACGAGCTTTGAGGCCTCCGCGTATGCAAATTCAGGGTTAAATGGCGGAGACGACGGGTCAGAGAGGTGAAGCAACATCGTCGAGTATTCTGAGTCTCTGTTATTGGCCCGCACCGTACGTATACCAATTAACATGTCCGCGCAGCTGGACCGGTGCGGCATGCGCCATAAAAGCAACATTCAAAGTAGCGGTGGTTGGCGCCAGCCGTCTCTTTTGCTACCCCACTGCCATTCTTTATGGCCTTTACACAGCAGCATCATCGCTGAATGAGTATGCTCCCACCCTTCGTCTACCTTTCTCTTTTCTTCTCTCTCTCTCTCTCTCTCTCTCTCTCACTCTCTCTCTCTCTCTCTCTCTCTCTCTCTCTCTT